>JANHGB010043607.1:0-60263 GCA_026283785.1 Coracopsis vasa | reverse complement strand
TCCCTGGCAGTGTTCAAGGCCAGGTTGGACAGAGCCTTGGGTGACATGGTCTAGTGTGAGGCATCCCTGCCATGGCAGGGGGGTTGGAATTTGATGATCTTAAGGTCCTTTCCAACCCAAACTATTCTGTGATTCTTCAAATGTTTCAAATTCACTCCTTGGGGCCTGAAGGAATAAGGACCAAACATTGAGAAAGATCTAGTGACATCTCTTTTACAGTTATCCAATCCTGAAGAAATTCTCATTTTCAGTGAAGAACTGGAGTATAAGAGATGGAGCTCTTTCCCACTTACCACTTAATCCTGTATGCTGGAACGGATGGGATTTGAGAACACTGGTGTGTCTTTACCCTTGCCATAAATTCTATGGACTCCTAAAGACAACCCTCACATCTCTCTGACAATTTCATCAGAAAGTATCCCTATTACTAGGCTGGGAATTTGGGTCAGGAGTGCATGAAAAACATGTACTCTCTAAAAAATCATCACGAACAATTTGTGCATGTATTTCATAATATATTTATCTTTCTTGGCCCAATTTTAAACTCAAATTTAATCAAAACTACAGAACATTTTTCTTGGATTAATTTTCACTGTTTGGAATAGTAAATTGGTAGTATTTCCTCAGAGGTGAGAAGTTGATGATGCTTCTATGGGCATAGCTGTCCACCTAGATTTAAGATTTTTGTGAGAAAAGATGGTTTCTATTTCTGTACGTAGTCATTGGATTAACTAGTAATGCAGAAACACTGGTATATATGGCCAGTGTAAATTGTAATTTTTATTTGCTCTCAGATCTGTGGTTTTAGTCTCATAATGACAAGTTCAAACAACACCTTACCATTATCCTTTGTGGAGTGTATTAATAAAGACTGCAGGACATGATACAGCAAATTCACCGAAGCAGAAAAACAAGTTGCTTGTAATGCACTTACTTGAATGGTTTTTTTTTTGTGTAGCATTGACAGCATGGCATACCACCTATCATTAACAACCACTGCACAGGATTTGTTTTGTGGGGTTTTTGTTTTGCTTCTTTCTCAAGGGAGATTTTATCTCCAGTGTTTTTAACAAATACACAGTTTTCTTAAATACACTGAATTCTTCCCTAAGAAGTCCACTGTGTGTGCTTTAAAATCTATTCATTCAGGTCTATCCAAAGCAAAAGTTCAGATGGAAAGCTTTCTGGTTTTGATGTCCATGTAAAACAGGGCTCTTATTAATGCTGGACACAAATGTCAAATGAGTTCTGTTTTGTGGTGATGGGTAACCAACCTAGAAGCATTGGTCATTAAATGTCCCAAATGCCTAGGCATGGAGAGCTAGGTTTGCAAAGCAGTATTTAATAAAACTTGTAGTTCTGGGCTACACTATCTAATACTGTGCATACAGTGCTTAGAGCAGAATGCACAATGTGATTTAAACAGCAGGCATTATCAATATGTCCTTACTGAAATTTCCAAGTTGCTTTGCTCCAGAGAGAATATCCAAACAGCAAGGACTACAGGCTATCTGCTTTCTCTGCACAGTTCAGGACAGTAGAACTATAACAGCATCTGACAAACTGAATTTCTATACAGAATTAGATCAGCTCACCAAAGAACGAATTTATTATGCCAGTTCCAGTTAAACATATAAAAGGTTAGAACTATTGCTTTTCAGTCCCTCAGCAAAGCTATACAATAATCACTTTGAACAAAATCAGCATTTTTAAAGACAAAATCAAGAACAAAAATCAGTGCTGTCAGTATTGCCTTGGTTGCCCAAACTTAAAATAACTTTTTTAACTCTTACAATATCCTGAAAAAAAATAAATTTCTGCTCTTTTATCCAAATCAAAACTTCCTGCATAAGTAGAAAACCAGATTTATCTTTTGTTTAGAATACATAAGCACAAATGTTCTGAATCTGTTTCTGTGTATTTTTTTAATACTTTTCCTTTTACTATGTTAGTTTTTTGCATTGCTGAATTAAAACCAAAACAAAACAACAGAAAACCCAATGGATTAAAATCCCCAATATTGAATTAGTTGTTCATTATTAGTAGCTTCATGTAATTAGATAGATAACTTTTTTGTTTCTTCTACACCAAGCCAATTCGGTAGAAGAAAAGTTCAAATGAGTATGTCAAGCTGCTAAAAATTCCTCAGCAGTCACTGTTCAGCCATCAGTGCTCGTAATCCTTTCGTAGCCTGAATCACTACAGTCTTGAACTGATCTACAGGAGAGTTATAAAGTGATTTCTTCTATTTTGCAGACTTTGTGGAGATTTCAAATTTCAAAATCTAAAATGAGCATGCGAAAAGTCACAATGGAAAGTCTATTTATTTTTTTTAATGGAGTAAGCCCTTCAATGTTTTTGCTATAAATTTTCTTTTAGAAAGTATTAACAGCAAATATGAAGAAGGCAAGAGGGATTTTTAACTAATAAACTGTCCTTTATACAACTCCTGTCCATCATCTTCCTTAGCATTCCTAGGCCATTCCCCTAGGAGTCTAGCGACTTGATTAGATTTGGGGTTCTGAGACTGCAGACAAGAAGGGCATGTATCACCTCCGGACAGCCTACGTAACATGCATGCTAGTGTTAAAACTGAATGTAGAAATATCCATACTTTAACAGCAGCTACACAGAGGAATGGATTAATACTTTAGATAGAAAAACAAAAAGAGTGGTAAACCAGAGAAAACTAATTTTAAGAATAATGCTACTTTCCTTATTTTAAAAGCATTAACAGTTCTTGTATTTAGAAATAGCTTTCGTAATTCTTTGCTATAGTCTTTTATTATGGACTGCATTTTGTTTCATCTAAGTAAAAGAATATAGAGGAAACTATGAAGCAGTACTTTATACTCATTAAGGCTTTCTTGATGAAGACGAAATCTGAAGGACAAATATAAGAATTTATGATTCTAAAAATTAGAAATATTTAAAGAAGCCTAGGGATTACTTAAAAGTTTGAGGAAATGAACTGGAAAGAGTATGAATACATTATGCATAAGTATAATTTTGTCCTAAATCTAGTAGCAAGAAACTGTATTTACCACATGTAATCATTATGGTGATTGCTGGATCATTATTTGTTGTAGTTTTGGTATGAATTAGTGGCTACATATTAGGGGTGAATGAGGCACAAATCACGTTCTTCTAATGCCCATTTTCCTGTCTGAAACGAGATTGTTTCACTGAAGCTTGTGTTTCATGCAGTGGCAAAAGCTAAAGGAAGCAACTTAGAGCCACTCTAAGTGTTGGATAACTGCAGTATAAAGTATTAACTGGTCAAGACGTCATTTAGAACAAGCTGGCATATATTCACATGACCTTGCTGGATGAAGTGTCTTTGATTAACTCACAAGGATCAGAGGGAAAAAGTACACATCCCCTTTGAAAAGTCAACTTTGAATTGTTCATACTGTTGAGCAGCAGCAGATGAAGGTTAGCTCCCTGGAGGGTGCTAGCAGCAGGATTAGGGGCAAATAGGTGTAGTAAATTTAACAGTTATGATTTTTTGTGGAGTAGACTGCACATGCATATCAGACAGCCTCATGACATCCTCCATACATAAAATGAGCATTTGGGTGTACTGGACATTGCTTAAAGAGGAGGAAGTTAAAATATATAGCCGTGATTCCTTTTCCCAGTTTTTTTGGGTATTTGGGGTGAGAGGTACTTCAGCTGAGTTATAAGGTTATTTTTTGTCATTAAACTTCCTAGCATTCATCACTAAACATCCAGAGTTTTATACACTGTCATAACAACAGCAACAAAATGTTCCTTGTCACCAGCTCTTTAAGTGAAAGTTTCATGCCTCTTTATTTATAGACTTAGCTATTTTCCAAACCAAAGCCTCAGCCCCAACTACTATGCTCTGCTTATCTGGATTCCCTTCCTTCCATTAGACAGGCCCCTCTATGTTTTATCTATCCCTTCATCCCACTTTCCTCCATCCCATTTTCCTTAACAGTAGGGTGAAATTATGTGTCAAGTGTACGAGGAAATATATCTTAATTTAGATTTATTCATTACAAATTATTGCAGTTGTATTGCCATCAGGATTCCGTAATCTTTACAGAGGTAAAGGACAAGGAGAGTAACTCCCCACATTACCGATCTTGGGACTTTCTTTGCAGTTTACATATATATGGTAGGCAGGATCTATTTGGATTGCCAGAAATTCTACAGATATTATTTCCCATGTAAATGCAACATGTCAGTCCATGAAAAATTCAAATTCACTGAAGAGAGCAGAGAGATGGGCTCATGCACATCAGTCAGGCCAGGGTGAAGAGTGAGGTTCATAGCTGCTCTCTCTGTTGATGACTTAAAACTGCCTTCCCAGATATGCTCCGGGTACCATATAATGGGTGAGGTAAATGTTAGTGTTTCAGACCGTCTGGGGCATATTGAAAGCTCCCGTGAAAAGAACTAATGGATATATTTTTTCTCGGGAAGCATTACATTTGGTGGCAATAAATCTAAGATACTAATTCCACCTTTCCCCACTAGCAATAATACAAAAATTCTATCATTTGAAGAGAAATGGCTTGTAAATATAGCCGTAGTGAAGCTCATTTTTGTGGCTTATAAGGGGAAAAAGTGAATACAAGCTAAAGGAATATTCTGTATTTGTAGTAAGCAAACATCTACACCTGAATGCACTGCAGTTGAATTACATGGGACTTCTGCAGATAATTTCATTAGGAGCAGAGCAGCTCTTTCTCTGGAATGATGCCAGCCCCCAGAAAATATCTGGTATCTGAAGAAAAACAAAAAAGGGTGAAGGGCAACAGTTTTGGGAGCACAGTTACAGAATCAGAGGTAAGTGGGAACAGTCCCCACCTGTGTCAGTGAAAGCAATAATCACAGTTCAACAGAAACTCCCTTGCTAGGCTTTGTTCAAAGAATAAAGGCTGTCAGCATTATGGCATACCGGTAACAAAAAGAATAAAATGACAGAAAAATCATAAAGTTGACAGAAACACTGTGTCTGTGGTCCCTGCAGACAGCACTTGCCTCTGTTTTCAATGAGAAAATGGAAAAGTTTCCATTTCATTTAGAAAAAGGTCAAAATCATACAAATCGGATGATAAGGTTACAGTCATCAATGAAACAGGTCTTCCTCCCCAGCCTAAGCTGCAGTCTACCTCCTCCTGAATGAGCTTGTAATAGAATCGTATTGAACTACTTTTACGTATCTTACCATGAATTTTCCCCTGAGAAACCCTCTTATGTAGGTGTTTGCATAATTAAACTCTCTTTTATGCCCCCCCTCTGGTGCTGCAGCTTGTGGGGGTCTCCCCAGCCTCAGCTAACAGGGAGAATCTGACCTTTAGGTAATGTGCTGCCTGATGTCTCATATCTGACCTTTACACAGGTCTGCTTTTATCAGAGAAAGGAGAGGCATGAGACTATGGAGAGCTGTGATACAAAATTATGAATGCATTAATGTATTGCATTCTGATTTCAGTTTCTGGTTCTGTAAGTAAAATAGCTGGTTTCATCTTGCACATCTTTTTACTACCTTAAAAGGCCTCTAGACTCTCATTGATTATTTTGTCTTCACTGTTTATAAATTGGAGTAGATAGAAGAAGGCAGCATGGCTTCTACTTTCCTGTGTTTGAAATGCAGGAGTCCTCCCTGGCTTAGATTAAATCAAGTGAAAGGCCATGGCACACATGTTGCTGATTTTGGACTGCCTGTGATTGGCACCATGCAAATGTGCATTAAGGCAATCAAGACAACACTAATTACTACTGAGACATAAAAACTCCATTGCTTTTCTTCATTCTATTCCCAAAGACAAATTGTTCATAAACAACATTTGAGGTTAACACAGCTATGTGAATATATCTATACAAATATTGGATCAACCACCAATTCAACTACCAGAGAATGGTAGTTTAATGACCACTACTTAGGCACTACCGGAGACTTTCCCTTGGAATTCTTATTTTCATTAGACTTTAACACAGAGATGTAATTAATGGATAGCTGTCACAGCTGCTCTATCTGGTGATTCACTGAAAGATGTCTGAAAAATAAAATGTATTGCAGAAGTGCCAGCTGCAAGTGGCAAACTGGAAAAATGACATGTTAAATTATTAAATGAAAAATGATTGACTATGCATTGTAATACGCATTCAGATGAACACTAAGTTACTGAATAAGTGTTCACTGCAATTAATAAGCTGGTACAAAAGACCTGGTCTCCAAAACTCTCTGCACTTCCCCATCACAAGTTTTAAGGACAGGTCTATACTGCAAGTTTAGGTCAGAGAAGACAAAACATCCAGTGTTTGTCCACTTAATAAAATCCTTAGCTTGAGCCAGGATGCCTTTTTCAACTTTCTGATGAAGTCCTTTCCCTTGCGATGGTGAAGCCCTGCCCAACTCAAAGAGATTCGGAGCTGCATTTTTAGATACTCTGTAAAGAATAAAGCACTCCTAGTGAGCTAAGCAGAACCTCGAGGTACAGGCAGATGTTTGCTTGTGCACCAGATTCAGGCACGAATGCACGAATGCATCATGCAAGGTTTACTAAGTTAACTATCCTCATCTTTAGCAGGGAATAGGCTTGATTGCACCATGAGAAGCAGGTGAATAACAGCTTAGAAAGCTGCTTATCTCTGCCTTTCATCCACCTAAGTAAAATAATGTGGTAGAAACATGCAAAATGGAAGTGTGCAAGCACTTAGAGTCAAATTTCAATGCCAAAATATAAAACTAACCTGTTTTTATCTTCAACCAAATTTGCAGCTAGTGTTCTCTCAGATGAGAGGAGGTTACTTAAAACCTGATCATTTAATGAGTAACCCAAGCCTGTGATAATTACAAAACTAAATTGCTGAATAGTGGTATCTGTAGCAGCACAAAGATTTTGGAGCTGCTTTCTACTGCTAAACCACCCCAAAGACTATGTCTGACAATAGCCACATGGTGTTTTTGGCAATTGCAACCACAGAAGAATGTGTGGGCTCAGGCTGTTCCTTGGGCTGGAGGATGCTGATGTAAGAGACTTTAAACTTTGGATCAAATGAGCTCAAGGACTAGATGGTTAGGCCTAGCTGGAGCTGAGGACCAAGCAGTAAAGTAAACCTGCCCAATGCTTCCAGAATTAAATATAATACAGGCATAATTTACCCCCCTTTGATTACATGGCAAACTTTCACAAGGATTACTGTATTAATTATCAATATCATAATAGAAAATGCCTAAATGAATAGCTTCAATAGCTTTGGACGTGTCATTACCTAACAGCCAAACATGTGACTCTCTTTTGCCAATTGACAAGCTCTAAATTCAAATTTACATTAATTGCCAAGGTCTAAATTTAAATTTATATTATTAATTTTATATAATAATACCTGCTCTGCAGCTGAGAGCTTTTATTTTGGCCTTGACAGAACAAGAGCAAAAACAAACTGTAGTTCCTTTTTCTTGGAGGGTGATAATACTGAAATTAGAGCAGTTAGCCTGATAAACCATGGTAATGTTTCTGTTAGTTTTAGACAACCTAAGCCAAACAATTTTCTCAAAGCAATGGAACTGGAAGGCAGCAGAATTAAAACCATCCTTCAGGTCCATTGAGTGAAAGTCAGCTCTACATGCCCAACATGGTGATCATGCAATCTCCTTCCCTACCGAGGGGCTTTGTATCTTCCTGAGGAATTTGATGAGAAGAACAACAGCATGTAGTGAAAAAAAGTAATCAGTGAGAGAACAGGACAATTTACATACAGACAAAAGTACAGAAGGCAAACTAATGACATCCGCAATGCCTTGTGCCTCACTGGGTCTGTGTTGGGGCAGAGGAACTTGCTTGCTGAAACCCAAGGGCAGGCTAAAGAATTAGGGGTATAGAGTGTCGATAAACTCCAAAGAAAGAGTAACGATGGGCAAATGTCTAACTAAAGACACATAGGAAGAAAAAGGGAGATTAATAAATAAAAGAAAAATTGAGAAAGCAAATAGGCAGAAGTTATTAAAAAGGAATAACACAGGAGAAAGCAGGCAGGGTTTACAATACACAGCAAAAGAAAATGTGTGAAAGTTAAACTGCTGTAAAAAGAGGGAATTAGGGCAGAATTTAATAAGTTACGTAAAAAAATTCTATTTCCTTCCTTTCTCATTCTGCATAGGACTTGTCTAATTAGCTCTGTATTTGAGGCCTTCAGTTTTGCATTTTTAGTGATGCATTTATTGGGGCCTTATTTGGGGTATTACACATTACAAATACTAAATAAGTACAATTCTAAGTAGTTATTAGCCCAAATGCCAGCAAACATTGAGCCTCTGACACAGTGACATTATGCAGATTAGCATATACCTGTTACATACCAATACATCATCAGTCAATCTGCAAATATTTCAGCAGCCACCACTGAGGAAGATAAAGAACATGTCGTATAGATTTTCCTTCTCTAAACAGGGGCCTGGGTAAAGTCCATGACAGCTAATCTGTGATCCAGCACTGACATTGCTTACTCCTGAATTAACAACATCTTTAAAGCCTGATAGAGAGCCTGTATCTGCAAAGCTATCAATCTGATGTCTTTAGCATGTGCTAAGACCACTTAAAAGGTGAAGAGGGTAACAGAGATGGAAAAGGAAATAGGATGAATTGAAATGAGGTAAAGGAAGGTTATGAGGCTGATATATATTTCAACAGTTGAAGTAGCCCTCTAGTAAAGAGGAAGGAATGTTGGGCTCTTTATATATGTTAAATTACCTCAAAAAAGACAGGTTTAAACTCCATTTCTGAAGATATATCTAATAAGACTTAAAGAGAAAAAATATCCCAATATATCTATGACTAAGAGTATCTGTAAGCACATTAAACTGTTAAATCTCCAAAATCCTCTTAAAACAACCCAAACCCAGATGTATTAATAGTAGTGCCCTGATTGTTCCTCTAACCTTATGATTGCAGTGACACTGCCTGAGTGCAAGCAAGGGCAGCCACGAACTTCCCCATGTTTTATGTTCTCAGTTACTACGGGGATTTCCTAGTCTGAAATTGCAGGATGCAGGTGACTTGGTTTTCAGCACAGGGTGGCTGAGCCTGCCATGCTCTGCACAGCCATGCTGGCAGCATGGAAACCTGGATGCTTATTGCTGGGCACAGCATCCCCCTTCTGTGCTGCAGTGACTGCCTAAAATGATGGATCACTCTAGAGTCTCTCTCAAGCCTGGCAGCCCACATCTACACTCCCAGCAGCAGCTTTGCTTCTCCATCTCAATGCTGGTGTAGTGAAGGTTACTGGAGCTGGACTATAGAGCAGATTCTTGTGAAAAGAACCACTGAAGGAGAATTCAGAGGAGAGAGAAAAATTATGTCTGGGATTAATCAGGAAGCACTTATCAACAGACAGCCAGGATGGAATGGGGAGGTGTTCCCCATACAGCTAAATGGGAACAGGGACTTTTAAGCACAAAAATAGCTGAGTCGTGTCCTTTAGGCTTGGGGAACACCAGCCAGTCTGAAACATGGAAATCTATTGCTTTTTCCTATTTTAACTACTCCTCCTCTTCAGTACTCAGTACTTCTACCTTGGAAGAGCACCAGCACTTTTATTCCAGCTTTCAATCTGGTATATATTAAACCAATGGAGATAGGCATCTCCAGGAAATTGATTTTATAATGAAAGTAGCACAGCGCTAACTGTAGTGGAACTCCAGAACGGCATTCAGATTGATAATAAATAACTCAATCCTCAGCCCTCTGGTGATGAAGTATTTAACACTAATAATTTCAGTACTCAGTAAAGACTAAATTCTGTCTTTGTTTTGTCGGGCCTTGGCAGGTGAGGGAGTGGAACTCAGAGTACTTCTTGTCCTCAGAATCCAGTGTAAGGGCAAAAGGGCAAGAGGGGTGGTACCAGACAATACTTGTGGGATCCAGGAAGAAAGCAAAAGAGGCAAAGGCTCCTTAAACAACGACCACTGCAGCAGTTCCCTGTAGGATAAATAGCATTAGCCAACAGAGATGCTGCAGAACAATTTACCAATCATCTCCTCTTCTGCAAAAGGGAAATTAAAAAGAGTGTTTTGTGTTTCTTTGGACAATATGTTTTAAGCTCCTGTTAAAGTAATCTGTCAAAAGGCTTTATTGAGCCTTGTCCATCTATGCCTACTGGTGAGTTGAGAAATGAACTTGAGAATTTCAGCGAAGGCTTTGGTGCCAGAATGTGCTACTCATGGTTAGCAGATGTAAGCTCTCCTAAAGGGTTAGATGGATGAGATTCACAATCCTAAATGAAAGCTGTTTTGTCATCATAGATTTAGCAATTTAACTATAATTATGAAAAATATGACATTCTATTAAATCACAACACTGTGTACCTCCCTACAAATATTTGTGTTCCTGTTACAGTCTAAAATCTGTAGGTCACCTTAAATTCTGTAAAAGAAATTGATTTAGTCCTTTTTGTTTCGTCTCAGTTAACCTTCATGAGATACAATGCAAAAAGACAGAAAAGAATAAAAAGCTTCATTCATCCTGTAAATATTGTTAAACTGCTTTTATGAATTGAAGGTTTTTATTTTACCTTTCTCCATTAACTTGTAAACAAGCTGATGTATTGATGATGTACACCTCTGTACATATAGGTGCAATGGACCATTTCACATTTAAGATCAGGGAATTTACAAATATTTATTCCTTTAGAAAGACATTACCTAGCTAAATTCAATAGATCATAAGAACATTCCAATACACATTTAATGTTCATATTACATTTGTAGCAGAGTGAATTTAAAGAGGATAACAGTAGTCTTTGAATCCGGATAACTGAAGATTCCAGTTTGTCATTCTCCATGTCTGTCAAAGGGCACTATCAGCTTGAGAAGAATATTCTTATAAAATATCTTTGTATGAAAAGAAACAAAAGCATTGGCTGGATGTACATTGTACTTTTCTGGTTATTTTTAAAATTTCAGAATGTTATTGCTTTATGTTAGTGTATAGTATTAGAGAATTGTTATGCAGTCCTCCACTTTCCAATTCCCACGTAATAGAATAATGCTGCAATATTCACATTTCATGTGCTTTGATAGAATACTTTTCTTGCTTTCATATACTGCAGAAATATACCTAAATATGTCAAAGAAATATGCCTGTTGCTCTGAACTGCTATAGGCTTTTTTTGCTTTTGGATAGTATTTGAATTAGCACACTTCAAGTCTGTTATTGAGAATAAAAGCCACCTGTTCTATTTCCTTCAAACAAGTCTTGATTTAAGGTCAACATCACAAGATAATGCATCCTTTAGGGAGTTCCCCACTGCAATGCAGGGTTTTGCTAAGATCAGACAGGCTGTGCCCTTGGCCATTCGGGAATCCCCAACTGGTAATTTAGCTTACAAGCCATTCTATTCATGCCTCTAATCAATGGCCTCTTTTTTCCCAGGCTAATGACAACCTTATGAAGCAGTATTTCTCTCATGTCTCTAAGAAAATAACAATTAACCATAGCTATAAAACCCACTGACAGAAATTTATCATTAAATTGTTTTTGTGGTCTTAAACTGTGGCTCCAAAAGGTGCCATAAATGACTCCATTGTTAAAACATTCAGACATTAGATTTACTAGGATACAGGCTAGTAAAAGCAGTTATAATGTTTACAGCAGGACTTAATCCTGAGAGATGCAGACCAGCTGCATCATCCATTGACACCGCTGATGATTCTGCAGGTCTGTTCTCTCTCAGTTCTGCACATCATGGCTCTGTATTACTACCCAGCATCATGCAGAATGAGCACAAACGGCACTTTAAATATACATGCCTCATAAAAGCATCAATCTAACACTTAACGGAGCTGTGCATTTTCCCTTAGCAAATGTGTTTTTGTCAGCCTCTCCTGGATTTTGTTTGTGAAGCATCTACTTTTATTGGGACTATATAAAGCCTTCTGGGAAACAAACCAAAAACTTCTGTTGGGCGTTGAATGAATTCCTTTCAGATTCTGAGCAAATAAATGCTCTATTTGTGTTTTGTAAAGCAGATACAGAAAACTAAGTATACCTAATACTTTATATATCTGTATGTCCATGTTATATAAATAGATCTGTGTATGCAGACGTGTTTCTCTTACAACACTAGCAAACTTTGTAAATAATGAACTTTCACAGATTTCACGCTAATCAAATTACTTCTTGCTAATAGGTATCCATGGAGGCTGCTCCCCAGGTTTTCTAATTCTTCTCATTATGTTCTCTAATTTTTCCAGAGAGACGACTCAAGCAACTATTTGATATACAACGGCTGTACCCAGCTGGCTTTCACTCGAACAGTTGCTTTGATACAGCATCACATGATGATACTCATTACTTCAGATAAATTATTCAGGAACTCCCAGATGCAGTGTCCTGCAGTTCACTAAGCTATAGGAGAGTTTTGCTAAAGTGTGATGCTTTCATATCACAAACAAATCTGACTTTGTGAGTAGTATATACTCATAATAAGCCAAAGCAAACTGTGTACTGGGTCACAAAGTTGCAATTAAACATTAGCATTATTATCAGAACGTTCCTTTAATACAAAGCTTTCTTATTTTTGTTTTCTCAGCACTGTCATAGTTGACTCAGGATAAATAACACAGTAGCAAAAATGTCTAAAGTTACAAGTTTTATTTCCTGCAATTCTTACAATTTTTATCTTTTCATTAAAAGTTCTTCAAAATTCTTGGATTAATAGGTAATATCTAGAAAACAAAATTTGAGAATTTGTATATATATTAATTCTCTCTGTATATATATGTAACAGTATTTCCCCTATACCTGCAGTGCTTAAACCCTGCAGCACTGAATCCAGAGCTCTACCCCTGTGTACCTGTATTACCTTTAGGAATAGAACACCCAACAGATTCTAGAAAATATTCTCAGAAGAACAAAGTGGAGTCAGAAGCCCATTCTCTTACAAATTTGCCTGTTGTTCACCTCCCACAGAGCTGTTCAGAGCATGGCATCAACAGGAGTTTGCAGGTGTGTAGAGAAAAACGACTAGTGAAAAAGGCTAGTTGTGTCTTGTGGGAAAAAAAAAAGGAAGGTAATGGTTACGGCTGCTGCATAAGGCAAATTTTGCAGGAGACCCAGCACTGAACTAGTTTCTCTGGCAACGTCCCACCCTGGTTAGGTGCCTTAGGACCTATAAATGGGAAGGTTTTCTCTGGAGTTTTTTAGACTGAAGTGTAAATCAACTCACTTTAAAGACCCCTGTTCATTTCCACCTAAGGTCAATCTCCACTGACTCCCTTTACAGCTGGCCTGGGAGGACTGGGGTGTCAGAAGGAAAATCCACCTGACTTAGAATAAAAGCTGTGGGTGAGATAAAACACACTTTGGAGGTGCCTACAGCTACAAAGAAGCCACAGTGTCCAGCTCATCCCACATTTCCTTTGCTAAGTTGGGCCAGCTGGTTTCCTTTCTGTGGAATTAAATTCAGCTAATAAAACTGAGCTGCTGTTACTATGCATTCCTAAAGCCTCTGTTTCAGAAACAAGATGATTGTATTAATTCTCTTTCTGGCTATTTTAGCATGGTTTTAGTCCATTTCTCTGGTGGACAGAAGTATGGAAATAATCATCTTAAAGGATCACGGAAAACAAAAGTAAATAAAAATTATTATGTATTCCTCCTCAGGATCTTGTGCTTCTGAAGTCACCTTCCTGATTCTGAGATATTGATTAAAGACTCTGAAAGCTTATTCCGGATAATCAAATTAAAGCTGCCTGTGAGAACCTGAAGAACAATCTCATAATACTGAGTGATAAAATGGCAGATGAATTTTAATCACTGTAAATGCAAAGAAATGCACAAAGGGAAAAATAACCCTCGCTGTGCATACACATACATACATAATGATGGGCTCTAAAGCAGTTATTACCACTTAGGGAAAAGATCTTCAAGACACCAGCTTAAGCCCAGCGGTATTCAAAAAGCAAACAGAACATTAGTAACCTCAGGGAAGGAACTGAGGCTAAACCAGAAAATACCATTATGCCATCAACAGTGTAATCACGTCCCAAGCATTGCATGTAGGTCACTGAACCCCAAAAGCACATAGCAGAACTAGCACAGGAGCAGAGGGGGAAAGCCAATGTCATCAACGACTTGGTATAGTTTATTTGTAAATGGGAGATTTAGTGGACTAGGATTCTCCTGCTGGACAGATACCACATAAAGGGATATCGTAATGGTAGATGAACTCTGCAATGATATGGATAAAGTGAAAAGAGAATTATTATTTAGCACTTTTTTATAATACACACACCCCCCAAATTACCTAGTTAAAGTATCAGGAAGCAGGTACCCAACAAAGAAAAGGCTTTTCTGTTTTGCTTTGGTTTTGTGTTCTGCTTCCCGCTGACAACACATAACCAAACTGTGGATCTCATTCATTGCCCCAGGAGGCTGGAAAAGAGGAAAGTTTAAATGGCCGTAAAAAGGAATAAGACACATTTATAAAGGATAGTTAAGTCCAATGATCCTTAGACAGCCTCCAGATTCTTTAAGATACTGAGACACAGGTAGTAGGAAGGTGTGAGAGGGAGAGGATTATGTCTACTTTGTTTATTGTAGTCTTCTCCCAACCGTTTGCTCTGAGCGATAGAGACAGGAGTCAGGTTAGGCTGAGAGCTATTCTGAGCCAGTAAAGAAGACCTTATGTTCTTATTATGTTTTCCCCACTATGTGTAAAGTAGGAATTTACCTTTATTCAGCACAAGATTCAACTTTCTTTCATCTTTGGAATCATAATGTAAAACTCCAGAATTCTAATTTTAATTCCAATTCTAGTAATTGCAATTCTAATTTTACATCTAACATTCTAATCTAAGCAAATAACTCTAATTCACTTAAAAATGTATTCTATTTAAAACACCTTGGATAGTTGTTAAAATAAGAAAAAAAATGTTTCATTTGTCCAGGAATAAAAGCAGCTTACAAGCTGTGAATATCTCTCATTTTTTCTGGTCAATATCTCATGTAAGTTTAGACCAAAACCACTTTTACAGCTCATCATCCACATATGTAATAAAACTTTTTGTAGGACTTTAGTTCTGACTAAGTCAGAACTTTTCCAGTTCTACTGATGCACATGAAAACCACCAACATTGTATATGCCTGGAAGAAGTGCAATGTATAGACTTGCTTTTATACAACCCTATTGCATCATTCTGGTGCTGAAGGTCCAAGCAAATTGTCTCTTCTCATCTTCTAAGAAAAATTCTTTACGTCAAAGCACTTTACAAAGAAAAATACAACTTCCAACTAAAAGCCCATCACACAAGCAACATTCTGGAAAATCCAAGCTGAGGCAGGCGTTCCATATTTATTTCAATTGAGTGTTAGCCATACATGATTCTAATTTTAATAGTAGCAAGGAATTTTGCATCTCTCATCAGGGACTCCCATCACAGCATGACAAAAATCCACATTGTATGAGCTATGCAGCCTAGGAACACCTGATCACAGTTTTTCCTTTAGTTCAGCTCCTTTGAAGAACATTTCCCAAAGGCAATGTTTTAAGTTTCTGGAGAAAATATATCTCTGGCATTAAATTCAAAGATTTACAGTGATGGGAATACATTACACAGAAGGAGAAACTCCAAGAAGAAATCCACTGTTCTTTCAACCAGTTTAAAGCTTATCTTGCATTGCTTGGTATTGCAAATTTCTGTGTATGTGAATATATGCAAAGCTGAACTAACATTTGGCCACACATAATGTTTAAAAAATAAGAGCAGTTTTCAGAAGGATCAAATCCAGGGTGGTACTATTTAAACCTCAAGCACAAGTCTGTACAAAATCTCAGCTGATGGGCACTGAATCATATGAAAGGCAATGTACAACAGCAAAAGCTGAAGGGCAATATTCCCAGATCAAACATCTCCTCTCAGTTGCACATGATAGTAATGAATTTCAATATTCTGCTTTTCTTATATAGCTCCCTACAGCAACATCAGTGGGAGATCTGCATACATAAGTAGAGAAGAACAGCAAAACAGAGAACCAGTAGCTCAGAAATTAGGGGGATTAGAATGGTAGAAACAGCTAGGTTAGAGCAACACGACATGAGATGAGGATGCCCTCACTGTTGCCCAAAGTATAAGCATTAAATTGATCACACTAATGGCTATGAAACAACGTGCAAATACGTGCGAATTCATTATCTCCATATAACATTGCACATGCAACAGGAACATAAAGCAAAATTATTTTTTTTAATGTAAGTCTTCTTTTTGGGAATGGAGGTATTTGTTTTGCAAAGCAAGAAATCATAGAAATATCAGCTCCACCTTGCCCCCAGCCAAACATTTTCAAAGTTTTCTATTGATTTTTCAAAGCCTTCTGTATTTGTAATAACAATGCCTAACTTAATTACTATGGCAATAACGGGGCACATTTGCTATCCCAGGAAAGGAATAAAAATCTGCCATTATGTCTCTTTCTCAGATTAAGAGCTAAGCAACAAAAAATAACCTGAACACGCTGAATATTCCAGCTGGGCTTTCTATCAATCTGGTCATTACTCAAAAATATTCCAAGGGGAGAAAAAGTTATTACATTTTTGTAAATCTCAAGAACAAATGAAGGGAACATGAGCAGATCAGTAACTGAGAGATGATGGTTGGCAGAGAAATGTATGGGGAGCGTGGGGGTGTTGATTTTGTTTTTTAAAGTGCCCTAGTAATCACAGGAAAAACACAAGCACACATGCAATTTACCCATCAGCCATTAATTGTCAGTGACCGCTGCCAGTCATTCAGAAACCATTAGTGAGAGATGGAAAATCTCGAAGGCATACACAATCCAGAACAAACATTGTTTGCACACAGATTTTAACTGTGGATTGCACTACCACCAGAATACACATTGCTCTCTCTGGAAAGAATATTCATGAAGACATAATTACAATATTTGGTGTTGCATAAACAAAATCTCAAAAAGCACCCTTCAAGTCAATCAACAATGAGAGCGTACACTGAGAAAAAGGCAAAATCTCCTTCTTACAGATGACATCTTTCCAGCTAATCCAATGCTCTTCAGTGGAATTCAACAGAAGCCATTCAGTTGATTTTGAACAGGTCCCCTGTCACCTTTCACTCATTGAGAGTTTATTTCGGCTTCTTTAAAAATATAATAGATCTGTAGGGTTCTTTCAACATTAATCTAAAAATAATTAATAACAGGGTTTGCCAGCTGTCTTCTTCTCTTGCACTAGTGTCACTTAAAATCTTACTGATGCTTAAGTGAGAGATGAAAGTATGTTTATTACTTCCCTTTATCCATAACAATTCATTCTAATTCTGCTTTTATCTACCTAGTGATACTGCAGCTAGAAAAATTTCTTCAGTTCCTTAGTAATTCAAACGTTCCTTAAGCTAACAACTTTATTTCTTACAGGCTTAAGATTAGGGGGAAAAAGATTATTTGCATTTATTCCTTGCTAGACCAAATTCTACTCTTTTTAATCATGTGTTAGAACTCATTTCAGTCAGCAAAACAACAGAGAATGTAAGCTGTGTCTAACAAAATTCTAATGCAATGCCATTTACTGAAATAGATAAGTAGGAGTACATTTTTCTACTCAGCATTACCTGTTTCATTTATTTATAGAAATTTACATGGTAATAGATATAGTCTAACTACAATCAGGACTTTTTTTAAGCAAAAAAGTGATGTAAAAATTCCAGCAGTCACTTTAGCGAGCAGCAAATAGCCAATAATGTTCTACTTACCATGACCATTACACTAGGCCAACAAAAGTCCAAAACCACAGTTAAACTTCTCAAAAATTAACACCCACATTTAATTAATAATCTAAACTATTTAGTAGATGTCAAATACGGAACTATGAGACCAGATGTCGTAGGGAGGCATGAGAACAGAAGGATGGAGAGAAGAAACTAAAGGTGTTAAAATCCGTCAAGTATTTAAAAACAAAAACATGAAGGGGATAAAATACAGAAAGTTCAAAGAATTTGGAAATTCCCTATGTTATGTCTTTAATAATTGGGAATCCATACAATTTAAGTCTTTCCATGACATTTTTCAGTACTCATCAGAGCAACATAATAGAGTTTTGCATATTAATGTACAGCTAACAAATACAGGCATCCTCTCGAGTTCTGAAGAGACAAAATAAGTCAAATAGTGGTGGGGACAGAATGTCCAGGTTGAAATATCATGGCATGGAAAGTGACCACAGAGAGCTGAGGGTTAGAAAAGTACATGGAAACATCTGTCTCTTTGAACAAAGTGAAGCACCAGAAAAAGAAATGCAGTTTTAATGAATACTAAAGGAGGCTACAACCTACAAAGTCTAATGACCCTCATTAAGCCTACTGCAGAAACAAGTCTCCTGCCCCTCAAACTACCAATGATGGCAGAGCTTTCACACTTCCACAGCTAAATCAGAAAGAAATTAAATGATTCTTCTAGTCCAGTGGAGGAAACTGGGGGATGAACATCAGACATAAACTTTTAAAAGATGAATGTTTGATTATACAAAATACATCAGTCCCAAAATAGCTAACGCTGACTTTGTTTACCCTGTTTATAACGGTGAAAGTTTCTAAAAAATTACATAAGTTGATGATCAAACAAAAGGTGTAGCATGAAAAGCATGAGCCACATCTTGTGAGGGCAGTGGCAGACACTTTCAGATTTAGCAGCTGCATATGACCCTGATATCAGGGGTTGCTGCAGTGTCTATAAAGGTGTTTAATTCTGAAAGTGATATACAATTATTCTGGATGCATTTTGGACAGAAGGAATAGGACTTGCAGGTATGAACAGAATGCTTCTATTTTGTAATAGGAAAAGTGGGATCACTGAAATTTTCTTAAAGTAGTAAAAAATGCAAAACTGTGTTCTCTGCAAGGGAAAATCTTGCTCCCACAAGCAAGTGTTCTATTACATAGAAGGTAAACTACAGCTATAAATTCCAAAAGCAAAAATTATTTCTTATAAAAAGAGAAAATAATGGACAACCTTAGAGAAAATAGATAAGAGAAATCCAGCTGAGATAGGAAGAGGAAAAAGGTGTCTCCTAGTTTAAAAAATGAAATCCTACCCCTTTGCTCCCTCTCTCCAAAACAGCAAAACTTTTGGACAAAGGAACTCATGCCTTTCATGGTGGTGTCAGAGCTCAAAGATTAAATAAAGACTTCTAAACCTAAAACAGTCACTGCATTTTTCAAAGTCCATTTGAGCAAAAGCACACTGAAACAACGTCCAATGTCCACTACAGTTAACAATGCACACAAAAGAAGCTGCAGCTTCTGGGTTATCTCCAGAGTCAAGAAGAGCAATGTTAGCACTGCAGTGCCAGTACAGGAAAGGTGTAGGTTATAAATAGTGGGATGTTGTCTAGACTAAATAATTTCTCAGACGAAATCGCTAGTTTGCACTGGTTTTAACAGCTTTGACAGTAGAATACTACTTTTTTCCCCTTCTTCATTCACCAGAAGGAAGAGGATCCAGTGGAAGAACTGTATTTCTCTGTACAGGGAAGCTTCTCTGTACTGGGCAGCCTCTCAGTCTCAGAATCTAAGAATCATAAAATGGTTTGGGTTGGAATGGACCTTAAGATCACGCAGTTCCAACCTCCCTGCCATGGGCAGGGACACCTTCCACTAGACCATGTTGCCCAAGGCCCTGTCCAACTTTTGAACAGAAGTTATCAGAATCTGGCCTGCATGTAGAAATATGCACATATATAGATATGTAAGTAAGGCTCATTTGAGTTTGTTTATAGCAAGAGACTTGATTTATCTTGAATCCCCCTGCATTTCTATGACCTTTTCATTTTTACAGTTGCATAGACAACAAAGATACAACACGTCACCAGAATATGCAATCAGACATTATTATTTTGATGAAACAATAGATTATATTCTGTAGAATTTAATTACATATAAAGATTTGATATTTAAAAGAAACAAATGCTAACACTTCCCCTCTGGATTCCAGAATCCCGCCTGTCTGCCTCACCAGTCTTTTATTCTTACCTTTACTAGATGCAGAGCTTTTTTCCTCTTTATCTTTCTATGCTGAAATAATTCTAATGTTTTAAGGCATCACAAATCTAAATCTCTTTTTATATAGCCTGCAACAAGCTCTCCACATCTCTGCTTTTTACACTTTCCACTTCTTATAGCCACTTAATCTATTCCAAAGCCTTCTACTATGAATTCTGAAAAAGCAGTTCTTCCCAACCACTCTGTGATAGCCACATCCACATACTATGTGTGCCTCCTGCTTGGGCAGATATACTTCTCAAAAAGCTTGAAATGTTACCTCATGTCTTTTTTTATTCTCTCCCACAAACAGTGCTTATCTGCCACTGGGTCTGTGAGGGTATTAGTCATGAAAGACAGTAGCTTTTTAAAGTGCTGTGTTATCTGTCAAATCTTAAATACATGACATCTGTGCTCAGGCAGGATTTTCCAGCTCTATTTAACAAGGACTCAAACACTCACTTTGAGGAGTTTAGGCTAGAATCAAAACCCTGGTCTAACAAAAGGAAAATTACTGAGACCTTTTTCAAAGCTTACTACAAAAATAAAAAGAAAATGGAAACCCGGAAGTTGTAAGTATAAGGAATTCAGTTAACATTAAGAAAAAACCCTGAGGTAATTGTATTTGTGAAGCTCAACTACTAAAGTTACAGAAAAGTTTGGGTTCATCTTCACCTGACTGTGAATGTGTTGCATTATAAGGAAAGAAAAATCAAAGTATGTTGGGGAAAAAAGGACAAATAATCAGCCTTTAAAACTATCTGAAACATGAGTGTTATTGGAGATTTTAGCAAGTCATTATATCTCTTATGTAGTGGCAATATGCTTTGAAATGATTGCCAGGAAATACACAACAGGTCTGCACAACAAGGCAAACTTTCCATCAAAGAACACCAAATTGTTTTCAACTTCTAATTTCAATGAACTTGCTGACCTTGTGAAGTAATGTAAAATGCAGTGATTACGAAGATTAATTTTTAAAAAGGAGAAGATTGCCGTTCCTTTTCCATTAATGCTCTCTATTAAAAACAAGAGCTTTCACATAAAAGCCAGAGGGAGAAGAAATAATAAAAATGAAGGTAGCTGGACATATTGTAACGAATATAATACCACAAGCCCCTCTTTGTTAAATCTATCATGCTTCATTGCCATTTAGAAGTCAAGGATTGAAGGATTAAGGCTATAGAGAGAATAGGATTAAAAATCATGTACTCTGATTTCTACTTATGATTAAATACTATTTCAGAAGGAATTTCAACCTTTTATTCTCTATTGGCATCAAGGCCTTGAGTATGAACTTTGCTAAATATGGTGTTGTGAATTCTTTTCTGTGTGAAAAGATTTCCTTTCAGAAATCCCCACATTGGAGGGTTTCTTCAGTGGTCATTGTAGGAATGTTTCAGGCCACCTCTATTCTCATACCACACAATGCTTGCGTTTCAGTGGCAAAAATCAACCTTGAGCAGTCAGTGAGAATTTTGCTACTCGCTTCAATGGTGAGTGGAATCCAATTTATAGCTCGTTAAGGATGTGAATTGTTAAACCTCTGGCCCTGTTTCTCCCAACGAGTTTAAAAGATCTCTCTCCCTCCCTTTCTAAATTTCATTGCACATTCCAGCAGAAAACTACTTAAGCTTAGCCAGTTAACTTGGCAGCAAAATGAAAAAGGGACGCTATTAGAAACTGGATGCGAGTAGCTCCAGCAGTACCAGCAGAAACTTGTGGGGTCCATCACTGGTGAATGTGTCTATTTTATTGTGGAGTTAAATTATAATTTGAAAGAGTTTTACAAAATAACAGTCAACATTCATTGCCATTTTAAAATGTGTTATTTGTTAGATATTACATCACTGATGAATATGCTGCATTCTTTACAGTGGGCATCTATTATACATGTTACAATAAAGACTTAAACTCTAAAGGACCACATATCAAAAATAATATTTCGTATATCTGCGAACTTTTTTAGCGGAGAATCACAGCGCATTTTACAAGGAAATAAGTTTCACAGCCACATGAAAGGTGTGTCTACACGACCCTCTTTCATAAACCACTGAAACTTGAAATGATTTCTTTTTGTATAATCATGAACTAATTAGAATGAAAGACTGATATTTTCCTCACCAAGGACCATGAGACAAGTTAGCAGCTTCCTCAACCTCCATTTAGCAACCTTTAAAATCCTCAGGTCACTGGAAGAATTACTATTAGGCTGACAATTGCTGTACAGACAGGGATCCTTGCAGGCTGTGTGCCTCTGGGTCCTGGGCATCTCCCCATTTAAACACACAATCTGGGTGAACAGTGAGACCAGAATGTAAGACAACAAAGTACTAGTTGAATAATCAAGGAAAACAGACGTTTTCCTGTACTTTTATTCATTCTTGTCCTTGCAGTTACCAACTCTATTTAAGATTAAGGTTAGAACTCTACAGCGATTTGTACACCCGAGACTGAGAAACTAATGGTTCTGAAAGCAAAGTAATACTTAATAGTCCATCACAGCTTAAAAAACTTCTCTGTCACACTGATAAGTGTACTGCAAGGAAGTGGTCCCAGCACTCAAGAGTTCCCCAGGGATGCATAGACAGGTTGCCCAGGGCTGGTCCCAAGGGGCAGGCAGCCAACGTTATGTCCATGTGGACAGATACTTTGTCTAAAATCTTATCCACGGATGAAGAAGCATTACCTTATAAAGCTGTAAGACAAGTAGGTTATCCAGAGTAGTGTCTTCTGAGCACCCAGAAGAAACACCAACGAGTTTCCCCCTTTCTTATTTTTATTATCACTATTGTGACTTTGGCATTGATTTTTTTTTGTCAATTAATGCACAGCTGATGCTGCCAACACATGAATGCCCTTCCAAAGGTCATGATAATTCCAGAGATTTTGTTATTGTTTAATTAATCCAAAATTGAAAATACAAGCTGAAAAAAGTATGTTCAATATGTACTCAAATGACAGAAAACATTAATTGTGATCAATATTATTACAAGTAATGCCAGCTCCATTACAAAACTGATGGCATTAAATACTACTTAAAAATGGGGTTACTAATCTGCAAAAGAGAGTTCTAAGAACTCTGTGGTTTAAAGGTACAGTATTCTTATCATCTGGAAACACCTGGATTTAAGTCAAAACTGGAAATGAATTTGGTAATCTGTCAATCCATTTCCCAATTCCTAGTCATTTGTTCGTATCACAAAGCCAGCAGGCAGGAGTGCATGATGGGCAGTCCCTACTCAGAAGTGACTCAGGCCTGGAACAGGAAGGGTTTTGATGTCTGAATTGAAAAGCTTTTGCAGAGCAGTATCAAAAGTTTGCAGCAAAATTACTCATGTGTGCCTGGCACTCTCAGCTGAACTCTGTAAGCATTTCATACTTGCCCTTGGGAAAAAAAACAACAGTCCTTGGCACAGCAACTGAAACCATCCCAGAGGGGATGGTTTAAAATGTCTAGGGACAATGTCATGCTCTATGCTGCTCTCATATTTTCTCTCTGGTTTGATTCATCTGACATTATGTTCTGCACCCCACCTGGCAGAGGAGCTTACTCAACTTGTTTTTCTCACTTGCAGGCCATTATCTTTTCCAGGCTGTAATAAAGTGCTGTTTTAAAATAAAAGAATAGGTCCCGTTATATTTTTTTTGAGAAACATGTATAAGCTACATCTTCAAGAGAGAATGCAAGAGGAGGCAAGACTCTGGCTTTTAGCTGCATTTGATACTCCAGAGCCTTGAATATTTTGCTAAGCTCTAGGGAGGATCAAGATTTGAGATGCAAACTTGTGATTAACCTGTCCTCTTCTCTGTCTTCAGCTCCCTCGCTCCTCACTGTCCAGCCTTTCTGGCTTGTCATTTTGTATTCAATTCCCTATCCTCAAATAAATTCCCATCACAGGGACCTGGATTCTGTTTCAGGCACTGGGTCACCACATATTAGGTGTTGCAGCAAGTACCCAGTAAGTGCCCACATCAGCTCTGATGGCGAATGCTTTGTTTTTCCCTTCACAGTCAGAGCACCTCATCAGCTATTTCCTACTCATTATGATCGTGCATGACGCTTCCTCTCCCATTTGAAATCACTTAAAATGTCCATTTTGTGCTTTTCATGAAAAATATTAACTACCATTTAGACTCCAGCCTCCAAAGGGCTTCAGTGAAGGAGAATTAAACCCACATTAAATATTTGTGAAATTTCACATGAGATGGATAGGAGGATAGACAGACAGTTTTTTCAATGTGGCTGGCAGCTGTTTTTTGTTTTCTGAGGCCAAAACAAATAATATAACATAGACTAACTAAAGTCTTATGAATTGCACGGCTGCCATGGACCATGGACTGAAAACTGCATTGGAGACAGACACTTCTGTGGCCTTTATTTATCTGTGGCTTAGTTACATGTTATAAATTAACATTAAGCTAAACTTCTCCAAGACAGCCTTCCTGAAAAAAATGCACATATGAACTGTTAACAAAATAAGCAAAAGTTTCTTTGTATATAGTCATAGCTCAGTCTACATAAAAGCATGATTTGATAGTGACCTACTTGACATCCAACAACATTCCAGCATTTGAGAAAAAGAATTAACTAAGCTATGCTGGTACAAAGTCTAAAAAAGAGACTCTCCTCACTGTATTTCCAACAGCAGGTATAATTGCCTGGAAACAAGGTTTAAAATAGTACTATTTGTAGACCCTTTACTATAGTGGAACAAATGGTACCATTTAACACACAATGCAAATCACACTTAGCATTAGATATCAATCATGACTTGTGTATTTTAGGAGTTCTTGTTTTGATCAAGAAAAAAAACCTACTTTTCTGAAGATGATACCTCTTTCTACTTTGGTTTCCTGGGGAAATGAACTTTACGGATTCATAGTGTCTGTCTGCTCACCATTTCCCTCTGTTGAAGTCTGAATCTATTGCAGCTTTCAACTAAATTTAGCTAACACACAGGTATCTGAAAGATAAATACATTACCCCTGCATCAGATAATGTTATACCCTGTGCTCAGCAGGTACTTGTCTGGCCTGCACAAGCCAATCTGGTTTGCAGAGACAACTTGGCAAAAAAATAAATAAAATAAAATAAGCCTTTTACAAGCCACTGAGATAAAAGTTTTAGAAAGCAATGAGAGTGAATACCATGTTGAGACACAAACACAGTGCTCGGGGTCATGCAGCACCAGATAAAACCCAAAAGCTCGCCTTCTCTCCCAGTTCATATTGGGATCCATACATTCAGCAGAAACAGGGGCTTGATCTGGACTTCCAAGATGTCCTGCTAATGCTTTGTCCACTCAACAGTGTAAGGCACTTCCTCATCATTCCTTGTCCTCCTCCATCCACATACAGCACCGCTCTGTTCAAGTTTCCTATGTAACTCTCTGATGAGGATTCATCCCAATCAGCCAAAAAGTCCCACACCCCTTTGTACCCTAGACTGCTCAAAGATACGGTTTCAAACTCCAGGCTACTGCTAATTCAGTCAAATGAAAACCTAGCTGTATATAAGTATTTACCTGCTACATATTGCCAGTAGTGGGAATTGCCAGACATAAATGGTATCCACGTAAGATGAAAGTTCACTACTTGGTTTCCAGTGAAAATACATGAGGGAATCAAGAAGTAATGCTTTACTCATAACACCAGCATGCCTATCCCCAATTGCATCCACAAAACAAAAATATGAAGAGTTGATATGTTTTACTACAGCATAGTGAAGAATCAAGTAAACAATGACAAATTATTTGTTATGTTTGTGATTTATTTTAACTTAACTTGTGATGTCGGATAGGTTTATTCATCTGGTTAACTACAGAGAAACCTGCACTTACTAAAAGGAAGGAGGTATACACAGACAGACATTCTACAGTTTGATTGAGACAGAAATGCTTACAAAAAAAGTGTGTCTAAAAGTACTAAAGAAACTGTGTCACAAAGCACTCTGAGTCACATCTATTTATTTATGAAAAAAATATTGATGGGTCTGCAGTATGAATTAGAACAAGAAACCAAGTTCTCCAGTTTTGAGACCATTTTTTACTCATTTTTCTATGCTCAGTTGCAAAATCTTTACAACTGAAAAGAAAAATTACTTATAAATAAGACAAAACAGTTTCAAACACAAACTGATTTTTAAGACCCTCATCATGAAACAGAAATTACGGAGATCAATGATAATGCCAATTGTTTATTTTTTCTTTTCATTATTTATTTTCGTTCCATATAAGTAATCTTCTCAAAGGAAGAAGAAAAGTATCAGATAGCAAATCCCCAGTGAATTTAAACTCTTGTTTTTTTTACAGCAGTAGAGTAGGTAGAATTTTATGCATCATGATGATGATGATGATGATGATGATAATATCTCATAAATCTATCAAATTTGTTCATATAGGATTTACTTGCTGGTAGTTGAAGCTAAAATGGATATATGCAATGGTTAATAATGTGGTTTGAACTCTTAGCAAGAAATACAAAATGTATTAAATGTAAGCAAGATGACAAAGACAGTCCTAGATTTTATTTCTTTCGTGCTGTCAAACAAGCTAAAGATATTATGGAAAGTTATTAATTTTAACAAGGTCTGGTGGAATTTGAGAAAAACTGTTTTGGATTCCTGTTTACATTTGTGGAGTTATAACAATAGAGGTGCCCTCTTCTGTCACTGGAAGTTTGAGTCTAGTTTCTATCAGTTAGATGGTTTACAAAGGAAAATACCTGCTGGAAACAAGTAAAATAGTCACAACTGTAGACTAATTGCTGGGCTTCAGTCATTTCTAGGGTTATACGGGCATATACAAATGGTGAAGCAGTAGCTTAGAACACGAACATGAAGAGGGACTGTATCTTAAATGGTGAGGTTTTGAGAAAGTACTTTCCAGCATTAAAACACTCATGAAATGTAACACAAAATTTTTACTCATGTGAAAAATTATTGGTTTCCTGGGATAGTTATACCCTTGAAATTGCAGAAAGCGCAATCAGTGATTGCCCTGATGATTCCAAATGTAACACTTGTCTTCTGGATTTATTTATTTATTTTAATGGAAGAATCATATTAAATATATAAATACATATGTTTAAAAAGTCAGTTCAAGCAATAAATCTACAGTTTTCCTTTTTTTAAGAAATTCTGAAATGTTTAGAGATGACTGATTGAGATGATGACAGTGTTTGCAAAGGAGGAAAGGGAGCTGAATTCCTGAATTTGTGACCACATGTGCTATGACACACTGCATGAGCCACACAAAGCCTTGAATAAGAACTCTGCTGTCTGGATGAAAAGTAAAAGGGAGAAGTCCTATATGCCATGAAGTGGCAAGGCAAGGATGTATGGAGGTGGTAAGCATTGCTATTAGCAAACGGGAATTTGCTTGGAGGATCTGCTCAAGATGGGAGATATCCAATAGGAGACATCATACTTAGCATGAAACAAAGGGCTCAACTAGGAAAGAAAGATGAAGAGGATAAGAATAGATGTGTGTGTCTTTGGCATGAAGAACACTGAAGCTGTGTGTGGCAGTGACCTCACCAAAACGTATTGCTTGTGACTACAGGAATGAGGAAAAGGATAATCTGACAAAAATATGACACAAGAGTGGGGTTCAGTTTAAGGTGAAGATACCTAAATGTCTGTCTACATACAGGTGTAAATCAGGTATCTGTGTCCTCTAATTGTCAAAATAGAACTGACATTCACAGTCAATGAAGACTAAAAGCAACTCAGCTCACCCTAAATAAATATCCATACTTTGCAGTCAAGTTGGTGGGTGTAGAGGAGATAAAAAGACAGATGACAGATGAATGCTAGGTGAAATCAAAGCTTTATTTATAGTCTTAAGCCTACTTGGATTTGAAAACTAAGGAGAAAGGAGGTTGACATAAAAAGGAAGGGATGGATTAAGAGTGATGGAGACTACTGGTTGGGATGGATTGGTAATGAAATATGTGAAATTTGTAGTAATGAAATAAGTGAAATTTGACATATCTGATCCCAGGAAATTTCAACAGCTCTTTAATCCTCAAATTGGATAAAGAAGTAAATGTTCACTTCTCCCCAGAATGGAAATTTCCATAAAATTAATTAAAGAATTTGAAAAATTTAATTACTGCATTTCTTAACCAAAAATGAACTTTCTAAAACCTCAGATATTTCATGCCATTAAGGCTGAACTGCCTTTCAATATTAAACTAAAATTGTTACTGCCTTATGGGACTTGTCATTCTTTTCCATATTCTCTCCCAAAGAACAGACTCTGTTAGTAGACCACTCACATAATATACCTGTAATAATGCAAATCCTGTGAGTCTGCTACGTAATATCAGTTCACAGAAAACGTAGCAACCAATGAATCTAGCTCAGAAACAAAGGGGGCAGAACTGCAACTTCTGTAGCACTCTACAGATAAAAATCGGTTAACCAATTCTGATGGGGAAAGGGAAAAAGGGATAATTTAAAAGAAGCATTCCACTTCAGAAATCCCAAATAGTTAATATTTCCAGGAGAGAAAACACAATTATTTTTAATAAATTTAAGATTTTCTGGAGGAAGTCAGGAATGTATAAAAAATTCTAGTTCTTAGTGAAGAATTGACAGCTATTTCTGCTTAATGCTATTATGAAACTCAGGTAGGCACCATACAAACAGAGAGTAAGAGGCAATTCTTGCTTCAGAGACCTGCAATCTAAGTAGATCTGACAGAGCAAAAGTCAAAGCAATTTGCTGAAATTTACACAGAAGTTCCATGACAGAGAAAGAAATAAATATCAGCCCTTAAAACCTCCTGACCTACAAAGGGGTTTAGAGCAGTGGGTATCATTCAAGGAAAACAGAAACAGTCCCCAACATGAACGCAAAGAAAGCTTGACTTGGTAGAGCTTGTCAGTCTCTTGGCAAAGGCATGTGAATATTTTTCAAGAGGAGGGATGTGCTGGAAGGTTGGTTCAGATTTTGCAAAGAGAAATGAGCAAGCACTGGGGTTTGCAGATAGAAGCCAGAGAAAATGAAGAAATTGAATTTGGCAAAGGAGTATTAAAGAGCTGAAAATGGAAGAAAGGAAATGCCTGGAGCTGAGGGGGCAGTATCACTAGCCCAGAACATCAGGACTCAAATACTGTACACTGCGAGAACGTTGTCTGGTGTGGAAACTTCATGCTGGTGGCAGAATGAAGAAGGAAGCCTAACTATTCCATGATTCTATGATTTGGCAGGATTTGCACTGAAAGGAGAACACAGAAGTTGGGTTCTTCAGAACGAAAGCCCAATAGCAGAGTCTGATAGGTGATAAGGACATCATAATGTATCTCAGAGAATCAATGCAAGTTTCAGATGTGGCAAAATGAATGTCAATGAAAACAAGTTATGCAGATAGCGATAAAGCAGCAAGGTAAGTATCATTTCTTATCTAAACACTGATGCCTTTCTAAAACTCTGTTTCTCTGAGCAGAATGTGCCAGAATAAATCATAAACTGCAACAGTAAAGATGTTTGGCATAAAACCCATCTACCAAGCCATAGCTGAAGCATGTGTGAAATTATTCCTTGATCTGGCATTAAATCTAAACAAGAATTCCAAATCCCCATGTGCTATAATGAAGTTCCCGGGTTTGGACCTCAGTGGCAAGGTACAGTTATTTTATGGCATATTAGGGATTTTTAAGAACCTTTTCTTCTACAGGTATTGGATTAAAAAAAAACAAGCCCACATTCTTGAACAACCAAAGAATCTTACGAAAAGAGAGGATGTTTCAGGAAGAATCTCTAAGAACAGAAAATCTCACTCTAAAGTCTTTTATGCTTCAAGTACTTTGCATTAATGAGCTGAGCAACCCTTACAAGAACATGACCCAGCACACTATAGTAATTTGATAATCCAGTAGGCAAATAAGTACGAAATAATGCTGTTTCTTTAACAGCGTTTTCATTGTGAATTGTTTAAGATACTTTGTTGTTGGCGGGGTTTTTTTAACATTTCAGTGCTTGGGGTGATCTCAGTATATACAACAGCTACCAGGAAAAAAACCCCAGCTCATTTACTCCAAGTAAGTCTGCAATATGTTACTTCATAGATACTGCTGGATTTTTCTTTTGCCTTTCTCACTAGTATTCCTTAAGGAGAAGGCAAAGACATAAATTCATGTAAGTAATGTGAGAGATTTAGAATGCAAAACTCCTGTGCCCTTGTTTTGTTTCAGTAACACACTTCTGTTGCATTCACTGTAGAATTTACTCTGGGAGCCTGTGCTGTCAGTGCTAGAATAAGCATCACAAAATCATTCAGACATGTAATTTCTGATGTCAGAATAGAACGTCAGAATTACTGCTGAAATAAGGAAGGGATTTTTGGAATATAGCAATCTTTCAAAATGAAGCCATTTACAAAAAAACCCTAGGAACATTCTTTACCCAAACACTGACCCTGCATCTCATACAGCCAGCAATTCCTCAGTGACCTCTTTATCAATCCAAACTGGCTCTGAGTTTTCTTTCTGCTAATAGTATGTACATTAACCAAATGAATGTATCTCAGAAAATTTAAAATAGATCAGATGCAGTACATGAAAAGCTATTAACACATTTAAAATAATTTAAAATGATTTGCATTAATGCACATAGCATGCATGCATTTAATCCTCTGTATCTCACAACAATAAAATAAGTAGCAGTCTTTAGAAATCATCACTTTTTAACTGGCTAATTGAACTGACACTGCACTATAAAACAATGGAAAAAGCCTCCTCAGAAAACGATCTATTACATTTTTACTTTGCCCTTATTACAGGATATTGATTACTGAAACTTTACCAGAGGAAAAACAGAAATTATACTGAATGCATATAAGATAGTTTGATATGATCTGTATTAGCTCATATCTCTGAATTTGTCAATATAGTCATCTCTCCTGCACAAAAGCTACAGCTCCTTTAAGCATCCTCAACAGTATTCACGCTGTTAAATTTTAAACCATTAACAATGCAGTACCCCCCAAATCCAGCCTTGAACTCTGACAGACACTGATCTCTTTTCTCCCTCCCACACCCTGTTTTATCAGACACTATTTTGTTTAAATTGGCTACTAAATAGCATCGCACTGTACCTTTAAATACAAATCAAACAATATTCATATTCCCACGGTGCTGCTAGTTTCCCTTATGCATTGAATCGCCTGTAGATTAAAAGCTCAGAATCTGAAAAGAGATTCTGTTCTGCAGACCAAAGTTCTCTGTAGGAGATGAGGGAGAGGGTCAGTCCCGGAGTCACACACACAACAGGCAGAAAACACACTTGTGATCCTCAGCTTTGGATAGCATCAGAAAAGGGAATAAAAAGCAGAAACACATGGCACACTGAGAACTGGTATCACTTATGGCTTCTAACCAAAGCAGCAATTAAACACTTTTCATCATTCCCCTAAATGCCTGATTTTTGTAAGAACTGAGAGAGAGACACACACACAAAGGCAAATCCCCTCTGAACAGCAACGAAAACTTAATAACCTACCATTTTCTTTGCACTCTTCTGGAGGTTTAGCCTTTTTCGCAAGTCGTGGATCCAGCCATGATGTTGTCTTTGTGTTATGGCTGAAAAGAAAAGAGATCACTCTGAGCAGACACATACTGAAAGGAATCAAGTTTATTCCTTAAGAAAAAAGGGTTAGTCCAACAAAATTGCAATCGATACACTTAATTTGCTTACTGGTTCTAAGTAGCCCTGAAGGAGGTGTAAGAGTAATTGTGCAAGGCAGCTGTAAATTTGGCAACCTCAGCTCCCTGTCCTCAAAGAAGCTATTTTTATTAAAATCAACTAGAATGTTGCCAAGTTAACCTCATTGAAAATGCAGAACTCATCCAGAGCAAAAGGAATTTATTACAAATACAGTGTTCTCCCGTTGAACGAGTGCAGGCGACAGGATTCTGTACCATTCTCACAGTTTTCAGATAGAATTATTTTCATCTTAAACCTGTCCTTTTCATAAATACAGGTTTGTTATTTCTCACCAGCACTGGCAAGGCACAGCAAAAGTGATGCAAATTACAGCATGCTCCTGCAAAGTCTACATTTCCGGACAGAGTGATTAATGATACTTTGTTTAACAAACCTTTATCTCCCCATATATAATCCTTCTATCGAGGTAAAATAGATATGCACAAGCTGAATGAATCATGTGGCTCCTTTCTATACTCAGAATAGATCTTTGAGGAATCAGCCATCAAATAGCGTTGAACTGGCACAAACTGTTTTCTAGGAGAATATTTTGCCAAATGAATTGATACTTTGCACAGCTAATGAGACTTAAACCCAGGTCTTTTCAATATATACCTTTCCCATAAGTATTTGAATTTGGAGCCAATTATTTTAACGATATTAAGAAAGGAAGACTATAAACCAGAAAAGGATGTGATCATTACTCCTTTATTTTTTGAGATGCCTTTCCTACAATACCATCATTCAGAGACACTTCTAACCCATGTTTTATTTATCTGATACATCTAGTAGGATGCTTGTTTCATAGAGTACTGAATTATTTAGTCTATTATTAATTTGCTGCGTCATTTCAAAGTGTACTTAAGACTTTTCTTACAAACATTGATATAAGGTGTACAAAACCTGGCATAAAACGGATTAGTATGCAATTGGTAGTTGATGAGTTACTGATTAACTGTGGTCCATGTGGTCCAAACACCACTGATTCCCCTAATGAAAAATAAATGCCTAAAGCCAGTTCCTCCTTCCACCTTGACACCCTGTTTAGTCCATGGCAGATAACTTTTTGTCTGCCTCGATTTCTCTCTTTCTCTCAAAACAGAGTGATACTACCTACTTCTTGGCACTATTGTCACTGTGTTAAAGCATCCTCCACCTTTATGGATGGGAAAAAAGGTAGATGAGAGTTATGTACAGATAAAGTGGCAACTAACATGAAAATTAAGGCATTTAAAAACCTATTTTAAGCATGCCTTAGTCTGGAACACAATTCATGACAGATAAAAAGGATGAAGAAAATCTTCCCTTACTGTGAGACCGGAAATGTATTTGCAGAGTATGAGGATGGCAAGCCAAAGGTAAGGTAATTTGAAATGATGCCAGCAGCCCATGCTTGATAGCAAATGTAACTAAGACACTTTCTCTGAAGCCTGTGGTCTCCTGTAGGGTGTATTTTTATACCACACCTTTAAATCAACTAGGGAAGGTAGTGGCAGCAATGCCACTGCAGCAGTGTGGAGCTCAATGAGGGCTCATCACCCTGGTATCTACCGAGCTACCTGGGTGCAGCCAGCAGTACACGCTGAGCTCCACACTACCACAGGTGCTCCATTAGCAGCACCAGAGCTCATAGTGAGCTTGCACATACCTGTTGGAGCTGCAGTCGCATCTCTGGAGCTTGGCCATGTCTGTACAACAGCGACTCTCTCCCAGCTACTAATTCTGAATGGTTTTAGGGACCCCCACTGGTTGCAGGGACTAAGCCAGATTCACAGATAGCTTTCTACAGCTTTAAAAAAGTATTATATATATGACTACTGTTAGTAATGTTTACTGTGGTATAAAGCAGATCTCAAAGCAGTTTACAAAGGAAACAAAAATCATCACTCCTGTTTTTAAGGTGGGAAAATGCAGTCATAGAGTCATCAAGTGACTGTCCATAGCCACCAAACAAGCCAGTGGCAGAGTCAGTCCTAGAAGCCAGCTCTGCTGCAAGTCATCTGGCCAGTGTTTTCCTCATAAGTCCACCATCAGAAACAGATCAATTCACCAGCCCTGGAAACACCCCTATGACATTCCAGTATAGACCTGAGAAATGTGTTTTCAGGCATCTGTAAAGACAGGTGCCAAGATGAAAACAAGCCCAGGTCAGTATTATTGTTTAAGAATGTGAATTACTTGAATTACAGCCTCCAAGGCTTTTGTTAAAACTGAGAAACAAAAACAAGCAAACAGTTATGCTTCCCTTCAGCATAAACTGGGCTTCCATAAACCCAAGGCTGACATCCTCCAGTTTTGTGCATTGTGCCCATTCTAAACAAAAGCATAAGCAAATTAAAAAATCAACAGCTTTTCCAACAGAAAAGCAATCCTTCAGTCTGCAGTAAAATTTCAGAGAATGAAGACATTACATCATCTAGATCAGCTCTTGCAGCACTCAATCTCCTAGTTCCTGTCTCTCAAACACATTCAGCTACCTAGTAGAAGCAAAACTCATCTGCAATAAATTTTATCTATAACAAATAAATGAAGGAAAAAAGTATCTTTTGAAAATCACCCATTTCCTCCTTACCCATCTCCATGCTTGCTCCCTGGCACTGCCTCTCCACTTTAACATTTATACTAAACACACAATGCTACCTCTTGCAATGGGACTTTCAATGCTTCCAGACAAGTGCTTCAGTGGGTAAAAACATCTTTTCTTGCTCTGAAGACAGGCTCTACTTGAAAGAAGACAGAATTGAACCCACCTGTCTTCTAACACCTATGCAGTGCCATCAACGTCCTATTTAGAGCTACATCGTGCTCATTGCTTGGATCATCTTAGCAACTAGGAACACAACACACAAACACTCCTACAAGGAAGACAGACACGACTATTGTTGTGCTGCTCTCAGTATAAGAGGGAAATAAGTAGCCCTGGATTACAGCATAGTGTTTTTTTATACACATCTACTTCTGTCCTACACAGGAGGTTTATTTGGCAGCATACTCTTCCAGCCTTCCTTGTGCCAGCTTTCAAGTTGTGGATTTTGAAGTGCTGCTGCTTTTGTCATAGCGGGTGCCATGCCAGCACTATGCAGTGTTGTTCAGAGTAATCTCCTGCTACTTGTCTTCCAGCAAGGACTACAACTGAGGTTAGTCAACTGCAGAAACAAAAGAGGCTCAGATTCTTCTCCACACAGGTAGGACATGTTGGGAATGAGAGGAAGAACAAAAGCACAATGGTGCTGGCTTACTGAATGTCCCAGAATAGGCTGCAGGAACACCTCAGGAAGGACGCCACCTCCACTGTGTTCCAGAGCTCTGCCTATTCCCTCTTCAGCTCTGCAATGTACTATAATCTATAAAAGCTAAAAGGAAACAGTATTTATTTTCCAAACAGTTCTTAATACCATTTAAAAGAAGCCTTGATAGGAAAGCTTATGGGAAAGAAGACAGAAGGGACTAAAATGGCCAAATCAACACCAATGGCAAAAGTAACGTTAACACATCTGCTGCATGAGCTGTGCATGTTGATGCTTTCTAAGCACTAAAAACCATACAAAACGTGCAGTGTATAACCTGCCTCCCTTACCACTAGGTCTAATCATGAGTGTCCATTTGGGAACTCTTATAGACAAACCATAAGGAAAACGGGTTGGGGATTTATAGATTAGATATGAATGAATTGCAGATAAATAGCAGCGACAGTTGTGGAATAAATGCATAAACAGGCAGTCGGAGCAGTTGTCACTGACTGAATGAAAGTGAAGTGATGCAACAAAAGCATCCTGTGAGAAATACAGCTGTGGCTCCTCCAGCATTTTCTACTGGCCACTGCTTCATTACTCAGCAATAACCATATCGCTTCATTAAAAGGCAGGTTTAGGAAGTCCATCCTTACACGATTTCAGTGATCTTGATTACTAGCTAGGATGATTGAGCTAAGTGACAAGTGCTGGCAAATCAACTATGCATGTCTTAGAATCTGTCTTAAAAGCAAGAGCAAATTCCTAATTTTGGAAACTTTGAAAGCAGTCAACGAAGGATCCCTTTGGTTTTGCTTCAGGCAGCTAGAGCATGGGAATAGCATGACATTTTTAAATTAACCCTCATTTGTTACCTGCTATACAAAATAGAAACCGCTTATAGGCCTGAAATATATTGCCAATTTGAAAAGTAATTAGAAAAATAGTCACTCAGTAAAGCAGTGGAGCCTAACATTGTAGCCAAAAGTCAATAAAATAATTATTGTTGTGCTAGCTTAAATATTCCCTCTTTGCCAAGTATTTGCACCCAGCAGAAAGAGTTCATTATGGTCAGAGTCCTCCCGTATCAGTTATAGACAATTTTAAACATATGCGGAAAGAATATTCTTGAGCTGCTCTAAACAGTGTGAAAGAAAGCTTAGAATACTTCCCAGACACCCTGACTCTACCTCCTGCACTTCGGATTTTCTCTGTAGCTCTGCTCTTAAGACTTCACAGAGACTGTTTATGCCCCAGTTTTTCATTATCACTAGAGCTAGATACCAGGATCAGAGCCTCTCCAGGAATCTCACTGGATTCTCTTCCACACCTTTAGGAAGAAAAAAACCATTAGGAGTGTGGCTTTTCTTATTTAACAATGTATTATCTTTTTTTTGTAATTATTTTTTAGACAGTATATTATTTTACTTAAGATTTTAATATAATGGATTTGTGTTAGCAACCTGTCAGTTTAAAGCACTTTGACAGATAAAGTTTCTTGTACTAACAAAGCCCTCAGACAATCTCTCGAAACACTTTTGAAGGGAATATAGAAAGTAGTTACTGACAGTAATAGCCTTAATGTCTCTTGAAAACACTACAAACCTATTCTAAATTGTGACTGTTGCAAGGTATGCAATTTGCACATTATTGTGAAAGGCATTTTGAAATGGCTATTTACCAATGTGCTGCTGCAGTGTATTTGGGGACAGCACATATGGGTTTATTTGGGTTTTTATTGTGAATATCTTACATTCAAGATGGTCCTCAATAAAACAGCTTGAGCAAAGAAGAGCATATGACACAGAGGAAACCAAAGTGCACTGTAGGCCACCTGACTTCTAAAATGCTTACTCCTCCCTCCTCTTTGTGTGTTCAAGATCCGTAGATCTGCAGAGCTTTCCAGATACCACAACAACGATTTTCAAGTACTCTGTGTGTAGGACAACAGTGTCTGGAAAACAGCATTAAAATGGCTATTCTGCAATTCACCCTTTGTGGGTTAATACCCAAACTTCTTGCACACATGTAGGGGTGTGTGAAAAAGGAGTCACACTCTGGCTATGGTTTGAATGGCAGCAGCTATGACTGCTAGTTTGTGTTGCATTTCATACTGTCAGTCTGCTAGATGTGCTCGGAGTATGTGGTCCTTAAGAGACACAGGTTTGGAGATGCCTATGGTGTGAAACCCAAGATGGCCTTGGCCAATAGGTAAGCATTTATGTACTCAGTCCTAATACAGTGGTGGTGCCTCTAGGCATCTGTAGGAGCAGAATATGCTTATGTAAGATTTTTTTTGGAATATATAAATGCTTAAAGTCTCCTTTGGTAAATCTTGCTGTTTAAATCACTCTCTTTGACTCAGGCAGTTAATTTCTGACAAACAATAGGCTTCATCTCATGAGACTTCAGCCATCTAGAAATTACACAGTTAATTGTGTAGGGTTATTCCCTATCCAAGGGTGAGGCACCTACACAGAATAATTTACCTTACCCATATTCTGGTGGGAGCAGGGGCCTAACCATGTGCTGCTGATAGTGACACAGCAGCTGCTATGACAACTCCCAAATGACCACTGGCTGCCACTCCAAGAAGGGGGCTGTTTTTGACAGGTTCTGTGTCACATCTGCCATGCTCATGGAGATGTCTTGGGCTACTTGTATGCCTCTACAGTACTGCTTCGGCTCAGATTAGGAGGTCACTTTTCAAGTGAATCTCTCTGTTATCTTCATTTACACACTGACCGTTCTCCCAGCTTGTAAACTTCCTTCACTTGAATTTAAACCAGAGGATGCACAGCAAGAGCTCACTTAATGCACTACAAAACACTTACCGGCATGCAGCCCATGGCACCTGAAAAGACCTAGTAGCTGTGGATGCTGGGTCATCAGCACCAAGTGTCTGATTCTGAAGTTTGTTGATGCTGTTAATTTAGATATGGACATGGTTTAGACCAGTAGGAATTCAGACCGTTTTCAACTCAACTTTGGTTTCATGGACTGAGTTCAGGGGTTCAGGGGTTGGACACAATTAAGTACACTCCTAGAGATCAACTTTTTAGTTTCAGCTGAAAGGAATCCAGTTCATGTACTCTGAAACGTGAACCAAATTACAGTTCATGGAGACAGCCAGATATGCTTCAAAGGTATATTCTTGACCCAAATTACATACTATTACAGACATACTCTTGGATAGCTGAGGGCATCTTTACTGGTAGAAGCATTTATATTTAGTCAAATTAATTCTGATGTATCTTTGGACTAGATAAACCAGCTTCTGGAGGTAATTATCTCTCTCCATTGACCACCAGAAGAGCCTTAGCAACTGGTTTATACTAGATGGCTAATGTTATATGGCAAGCCAGGTGAGTTGAATCTTCTAGCTCAATAAATAGAAAGGAGAAAAATTATAATACCACTACAAACACCAAAGTAAAGGTGTTGGAAGAGGAATTCTGCAGAGCAGAGCAACAGAGGAAAGAAAAGAAAAAAGAAAGTGAGGGAAGACAACAGGAGTTGAGCTGGCAGTTTGACATGAATGTCAGCACAGATAAAAACAGCAAGTGAGAGCAAGGGACAGGACACCAGTAGTACAGACTGAAAATGTCTTTATAACATCAAAAGACAAGAGAAGAAAAAAGCTTCAGCATTCCCCAAATTCTTTCTGGTTTTACCATCTCCCCATTCTTAATTAATTTGACATGAGGCAAGGAAATGGTCTCAGGATAAACAAAACATGAGAAAACTTTTCTATTGCCTGTCCCAGTGTATGTCATGTTGAAGTCCAAACAGCATTGAAGATCTGATCATTGTTATGCTGACCAAAACTGACAAATTCAATACAACATATAAGCAAGGATAAAGAATTGCAGACATCTACAATCATATTCACAAAAGCCCTGGTGATTCAGAATTGTCCACACAATAAAGTCATACTGGCACAAGATGACTTGTTTCCTAAAGAACAAACCCATCAGAAGTAAATATTAAAACAGTCTGTGAAAAAAATATCCTACATCTTAATTGCTACTTAATTGAAGTAGCAGAAATAGCCATATAACCAAAACATGCCAAAATTCAATATTAAGCACTAATACACTGAGGATGTAATACTCGTAAGAGTGCCAACCTAGCTTATAAGAGATCGGGTAATTATTGCAGGATATGGAAGCAATCTTGAGCAGGTAGGAGGGTGTACTTCCGCCTCAGTACTTCTAGTACCTCCTAGTGTAAAAGACAAGAGTTATCAAATGTAATGGTGTAGCCAGGACTAAGTAATATATCCTGCTTTCCGATGGTGAACTGATGGAACAACCAAGAATAGGTAAATATGTCATGACTCTTTAGGTAAGCAAGATGTTAGCATAAACATGTTATTCCTACAGTCAAAAGCCTTTTTTATGTGAAAAACTACTAAGAAGAAGTACTGATCCCACTGAAGTCAGTAGCAATATTCCTAGAAACAAACTAGGGCAGGATTTTACTTTTCCAATGTACTTCTTTTCAGGTAACACCTAAAATAGCACCAGCTGTATTCAAAAACTTAATGGCTGTTTTTTACTGTGAAGAGAAGAGTCCTTGGCAGAGGACTATTTTATAGCTGTTTTGTAGTCTTTTATGGTGCCCTCATAAAAAAAAGATGCTTTAACAACTAGAAAGATACTGCAAAAGCTCCAAAAAGCAATGCTGACTATGCTGCTTGGAGAAGTAGGTGTTGAAGCAGGAAGAGACTGAATGTAAGATGTATTGAAAAGTTGTTTGTTAAACCTCATGTGGTCATACTACCCTAAAAATCATCACCATAAGTCACAGATGATCCTTTAAAGATGTACTAAAGAGGTGTGAGTTTATTCTAGACTTTTCTCCACTAACAAAACAATTCTTAATTTAGTATAAGCAAAGGAAACTTCATATGCTTTTAAACAGCATAGAATTATATAGCTTTAGTTATAGGCTGTGTAATAACCTCCAGGCTATTCTTCAAGGCTTCATTGTAGCTCAGATTTACAAACTGCAGCTCTTCCTGGTTTAATGTCTTACTCTTCCCGCACACCCTCCAGAAAGCTCTGCTGCTTATAGGGGGATAGAGGGCTGGAGAGGCAAAATCAATTCTGCCTTTTACAAATAAGTATCATAGTCTGTTTCCAACTCTATGGAACAGTCTATAATGCAATGGTGTATGTGATGGAGTTTAAGAGTTTGGGAAGGGCTGCATTTAATGCCGACTGCACATGATAACAGATGAACCGAGAACCTTGGTCCTTTTGTATTCCTTCCAACACTGTAGTGGACCAACACAGCAAACATCAACTGCCTGAGATCCAACACAACCAGTATCTGCTGACTTTATGAGAATAACATGATGCTCATGTTTCTAGTATGTGGTTTGAGAGTAGCTGGCAAGATGATGTCTGAAGGCTATGAGGAATTTCAGCCTTTCCTCAGCCCTCAGTGATGGCTACAATTTATTTAAGCATGTAAAAATAGGTCACACTCATCAGCTGTATTTAAAGCAGGAAAGGAGGAGAAGAACTGGAGGTTTCTTTAGTGTTATTCCAATTAATATACAGTGTTTTAATTACTGAATGTTCTCATTTGTGTATGTTCTCAATGAAATAAAGTGCAGGAGATGGACTCCTATGTATCGTGTGTGCCTCTATTTGAAAATTTGGATTCCTATGTAAGGGAGGCTGGAAACAGCCCAAGAAATGTACTTAAGTAGCTCTTCCTGAAAAACAGTGGTAAGTATTATGCTGTAGGAAGGGATGCTCTTCCTGTTCTGTCTGTGAATGCTAATATAGGTAAACATAAGGTCATGCACCTATGTCAATAATGGGAAAGAAAGTTAAAAACAGACCAAGCCATGCTCTAAAATATAACCATCCTCTGAATCATGCAGTGCATCTAGTATATGATATTTTATTTTTCTTTAGTCCTTGAGGTAGAGGAAATTCCTTCCAGTGTGCTTTGCAAAATGTTAACTGGGCCATTAATGATTAACAAATAAATAATACTGTCTACAGACAGTTACCTTTCTTCTTACAAAGTCACTCCCTCTCTCAGTGTAAATCTGTCACCTTACCTCTGATGGCAGTTTTGATAAATGAGCTCACGTACAAATTTTAGAGGTTAGTCTGAGGTGAATGAATGTAAATGCTGTCATGAAATCTAAGACCTCTGGGATATACCTGTGACAACCTGGAACTTGAGACTGCTTATTGCTTGAAGTCCTTAGGGTTTAAAGGAGCAATTTATATGAACCTCAAATAAAGTAATAAAAGCTGCTGCCTAGCATGACTTTTTTCCACCCATTGTGATGTACACTTTAAAAATATTTGGGTTTCATCTATTATTTAATAATCTAGTACAATCTATACTACTGTTCGGGGAGATGTTGTTAGACAAATAGGTTTTTGTTGTCTTTTTATCTTTCCGTTTTTCTGTGAAAGCAAATGGAGTCTCTTCATGCCATTAACCAAAGTGACTTGTAAACAAAGAGGCAATTTAACAGCATCCCCACAGCATTACATTCCTACTTAACCCTGTGAAGACTGTGCAATGTGAAAACTCAAATGATCAAAGTTTTTCCTTTGCTAGGATTCTAGTAAAATCATCTGGTATTTTTACACAAGCGTAATTGCACTTTTTTGTAATTACATTATTTAATAATATAATCCCAAAGGCAAGTAGACCTTACAACAGTCTTCCTGTCCAGTCTGCACCTCTGATTGATTTCTCTGCTTTACATAACACTCATTTAGTGGAAGTGAATGATGATCACTGTCAGAACAGCAGTGTAAACTAGAGCATTACCAGGAAAGGAAGTAAGCTGTAACATTCACTGTATTTGTTACAAAATATACATTTATTTTCTATTAAATTGCCTGCTGCTGTGTTTACCACTGTTGCAGCTGGGTGTGTTAGTTCCTACCCATCATTCTGTCGCTCAGCCCCCAAACGTATCACAAGCTTTTGTTACAACAAGTAAAATAAAAGTGCCACATAATTCAGTCTGCTCTCTGTCAGAGCATTCAATATGTGCAGAAAAATTAAATTTGAGAGTGAGGTTGGAAGGAAGGAAACAAGGGTTTGAGCTTGCCCTGAGGTCATGCTAGCTATTCTCTGCTCGCTTGGACAAAGCTACTATAATTACTCTTTTCCAGAATAAGCGTATGTTTGCTCTTTTCAGCAAAGACACTTATGTTTTAATAGTTACTGCTCTTTTCAGCTTTGTATGTCAGAAGCTATAGTCGGTCATGCCAGTGTTCATGCAAAATCATATGCACAAACTTTATACTTATAATTTGTTTACATTTCATGTGATAGTCATAAAATTTTTCATGAAGTAAGGAACTTAAGGCAGAAGTGACACCACTAAATGTTATTTTTACCTACTAATAATCAGAATAATGGCAATTTCAAATTGTTTGAGGCAGTTCCTTAAAGCAAATATAAACGCTAGTGCTAACTCTGTAGTAGTGTTCTACTGAAGAAGATGTTGGGGTTTCCTTTCTCTTTATTTTTTTTTTTTAAGAACATGAAGTCATAGGAACTCACTTATTTTCTGTGTTCTTATTTTGGTAATGTGTGTTGATGTCAGCACTTAGAGAAGAAAGAACTTTCATATCCAGTTGTTCTATGAGTTGGCTAATTAGCAACGGTAGCAGCAGGTATGTAAAGCCTACCAACAGGTAAATGTTTCTACACATTAATAATTCCCCTTATTGTCTACTCATTTATTTTATTATTTCTAAGTCTAGCACAGCTTCCCACTACCATTCACTAGCTACCTTTTAGCCTGCCTTTTTTTCCTTAAATTGGCAAAAATCTCATCCCTCTTGACCTCTGCCCACATAAGGAAGAACCCAGGAATTGTGCTACTATTCCATAAGCACCAGAACAGCAAGAAAACATTATTTACAACAGAAGAAACAGCTTTAATTGCTGACATCAAAGTGCTAAGCAGTCCAGTTACTAGTCTTAAAAAACAGCATGCTTCAATATAAGTCAGTAATGTAGGGATTGCCACCAGCTCTCAGGAGCCTTGACAGCCAGAACATCCCTGCTGTTTAATGAGTGCAATGCTTCACTTCAGCATACAAACCATTTCCCCACCCAGTTAAATACAATACAGCTATTAGAAAGAGAAGAAATAAGACTCACTCAATAAAGTAGACTTCCCCCTTTTCTGTATAAGCCATTTCCCAGTTATCAGGCAGTGGGCCCAAGTCATCATTCTCTTCAGGTTTAGTCTGCTTTGTTACATCCATATCCTCCTTTGCTTCTTCAGGCTGAGTATATCCTGGTGCAGGACAAGGTTGGGTGGAAGATGTCTCACCTGAGACACCTGTGCTCTTCTCTTCATGTTCACTTGATTCTACAAGAGAAGAAAAATTACAGGTTTTGAATATCCAAGTTAATGGTGGAGAATTCACTGGGTGCAAGCCTCCAAGGAATACACAATGAACTGAAATAAAGAGAAATTCTGTTAGGTCTACACAAGGGTCCCTCTGATGATGAATTTTATCTGGAACACAATAAAAGAAAACAAAGCAATAAACCCAAACTGAAACAAGAAACTAATAAAGATCTAAGAAACAAACTAAAGAGTTCTGGCTCATTCTGTCCCAGGAGTCCTTCCAGACCAGCAGCAAGCACTGAGCAGAAGGCAGTTTCATATCCAGCAGTGCTACTGTATTGTGTCTTGTCAAACTATACACACGTAAAGCAACTACCCTGCTGTTTTACTACAGACAAACAATCCTTTTCAATTAAAAAGAAGTATATACACTAATTGCTTTACCTATATCCATAAATCAAAGATATCAATATGACATCCATAAATTCATAGCAATGTATTAACTGTATAGTAAGTGGCTGTGATTTTATTACGGATATAATCTGTGGGAGGATTAGTTTTCCACAGCCGATGTCAAATGTTTCCTATACCCAATGTGGTTGTGTCTCACTGTAACAAGAACACATTCAGGAAGGAGTGATCCTTTCCTCTTTCTTTCACTTTTAATTAATTTTGCTTTCCATAAAGTCAGAAATTTTAAAGATGCTGTCCAATAGTATCTCTGCCACTACCAGCTCCTAAAGTCCAGTCCTCACACTTTTAGTTAAGCAAGTGCAGAGAACTTAGTGATACAAATTAAAACATCTGCTCAACACAAATGTAAGACAAACCCACAAAGATACCTCAAAAAGATCAGCTAAATGGGGACCAGGTGTGCAAGACTAGGAGCCTAAATGTGCCTTACCCACACTGTTGAACACTTACCTCTACACATAAGAGTCTACATGTTCATCTGCATGACTATCATATCAGGGCTTCCATGCACACAACTATTAATAGAAGTGGAGAAAACACAATCTTTTCTTGATTACTACTAGCTCAAACAGAGGATAGTTGAATGAACTTCTCCTACTAAAGAAAGAGATTCCTTCATCTATGGAGATAAAGAAAATTGACTGATCGGTCTATTAGGGATGTGTCTGTAAGCTGTGTTTTATCATATGGTGTATTTAGGAACTATTTCCTGAAGAATTGTGACAGGAACCTGTTCCCTCAGTGGACAACAGAAGCTCTCATCCTTTGGTCCTTTTTTTCTGTTGTACTTAAATGAAGCTTGATCTCATTGAAAACACAGCTAGACCCGCACTTTTGGCAAACGAACTGCAATTAAAATAAGTCCAAAATTGTAATATATTGACTGAATCTCTACTGTCTAAGAAGGGATTGTAGTCAGATGACTGAAATGATGCTGCATGTTAAGTTAGGTAAACCAAATTCCATCCTGCTTAGTCTAGTTTCTCAGTTTCTAGATTGTTAAAAGGAGGGGAGATGAATCTGAGACCTTGTGAACATGGCTTTACATTAGGTTACATGAAGGTCACTAACATAAGCTCACCAACAGATATAAATCACAGGGACACAGACAATAAACACCAGAGGAGAACTGAGAACTGTGAACTTTCACACCAGTATTTAAACAAATGATACATATGTGGTGTAATAGAGACCAGACTGAGACTATTGTAGCTTGCTCATAAAGACAATAAGGAATTAAGAATGTATTGTTCTGTATCATCAAAAATATATATACACTTTATCTGAGTAATATTATATGGACTATCTTGAAGTCTCTGAATAATTATAAAAAATGAAAACAGAAAAAATGTTTTTAAAAGATGTCAACAATGTAGTCTACAAAAAAGTTCAAGATTAGAATTCCTTAAATGAACTATGATTGCATCCAGAGCATGGAACTATGCAGATACTTCTGCCAAATGCGTAGGAGGTGGAAGACAACTTGGGTGAAATTGATCAAATTTGTGATGCTTAGGACAGCAAGAAAGAAGAGCAAAAAAGTTAAGAACAATGGCCTTAAAACCTCTAGATTTTAACAGACTCACAGGAATTACAGACTCACTCAGGAATTAATAAATTGCATGTTATGGCAAGCAATGGTGAAGGAAAAGGACTTCAAGAGAACTGGTAAAGATTAAATAAACAATACGAAGAATGCAAGCACAAATTGTTCTAATGAAAAAGAAAAAATAGTATAATTAGAGAAATTTTAAGCCATGACTTTTCAGTGGTTTGCTACATGAGACAGAACTGTAAAAAAGGTGAAAACTAGGTTAAATTGTTAAGGATTAAAACAGAAAACAAATGGGCATCTAGCAGCAAAATAGAACAGTCAGTCTAGGGGCATTAGAGGTGACAACAAAACTTTCTATAAATACAACAACAACAACAACTGTAGTAGTAGTAGTAATAATAATAATAATAATAATAATCATACCACCACCAAAAGCAGACTCATTCCAGTATGTGGGAAGGAAGAAAAGCTAATAGTATATGACACATAAAAAACCCAAGGCAGTTAGCGCTCTTTTTGCCTTAGTCATTATTACAAAAAGATTACTTATGATTAAATGACTGATGTAATTAATGTCAGCAATAGGGTTAAAGAACATGAAGAAGAGTGGGCAGAGAACAGGTCAGGTAAAACTCAGATGAAGCAGCCATCCTCAACTGGCAGAGCCTGATGAAATGAAACCTAGGTTACTGCGGGAACCAATGAAAGACACTCATGGCTGGTAATGGCCACACTTTTGAGACTTCCTGGAGAAAAGAAACTTAGAAAGGACAGACACAGTCCTGGTTTCAGCAAAGTATCTTTGATTCAGGTTTTTAGATAGTTCTGTATTCTTAACTTCTGAGCACCTAAGTTCCCTTCTTTGAAATAATTTGGTAATTTGCTCAATTAGGCCATTATGTCTTTTTGTTAAAAAAGACGATGAAGACACATTAAATTGTAACTTCATATCTTTCTATTTTTTAATTCCTAGAAGCATGTTGGGATCAGTAATCAAACAATCTACATGTAAACTCTTCAAACATGATAAATAATTGTCAAGATTTATATAGGAGGAAATTGTGCAAAACTAATCTTATTTCTTTACATGACAGAGTAACAGGTGCTGCTCCTTGAGGAGAAATGGTAGATACAGCTTTCATGATCTTAAAGAAAGATTTCTGACACTGACACATACAGCCTTTTCAAATAGTGTGAAAAAAAAATTAGATGCAGTGTTGAACAGGGTGATGGTCTATAGCTCTACAGCCATATGTAGCTAATGCTGCTCAGTCCTAACTCATGCTTGAACTACGTGGTACTACAATCATTTTATGCTGTTTGGAAATGTAAATCTGTCTGTGGGAAGAAATGAATTAGCAAGAGACACAAACACAAATTTTGCTTAGTTGCATCCCACAGCAGATCAGTAGGACCCCAAGGGACCTTAAGTCCCCTCCTCCTTCTCTACCACTCCCAAATCCCTGCCCTGCCTTGCCTTGGCTTTCCAAAATATGTGGCATCTGCTTGGTGAAAAATGCCACAATCAGCTGTAAAAATATAAGATGGGGAGCAAACACCTAGGCAGAATTCCTAGTGAAAACACACGGAGACGTGAGGGATGTCCAACCACTATCTCCAGTCAATAATGATACTATATTGCAAAAGAAAAACACGCATTGTAATAGGCAGGAAGATTAAGCATATGTGATACAGGTCCTTCTGCCTTCACGTGGAATCAGGAGTGCTGTGCCCAGTCCTGAGAATTTAATGTCAAGGAAGACGGGAAACATAAAAGACAAAACCAAAGCAACAACAACAACACTGGAAATATAGAAAGACTAGAAACCAAACTGGTTTAGTCTTGAGAAGAAAAGACTGTGGACAGGGGAAACGTTATGAAATATGCAAAATCTCCCTGCAAAGCAGTGAGAATGTATGGTCTCCACTTCCCCTGAGAACAGGACAGTGCAATTTCTGGTAAATTCTTTGGGTTTTTTGTTCTTATCTCTGTAAAGGAAAAGTAAGTTCTCGTTTGTCTCAGGCATCACTGATGCACCTATGAGCTGTATTCCTGAGGCTATCTGCAGTCTTGATCACATCTCTGCTACAGGAAGGATGCCGTACAGATTAAACTGAAGACAAGACGTAAGGCCACATGGTACATGTAACCTCAGCAGAACAAATAAATTCAGAGCACAAGTGCATCACACACACATTATCAGCCAATTGGTCTCATAGAGCACAGATGTGGTGACATTGCTGTGTCTTGGGATTTTACCATAATATCTGCAATAGGTGTTCTTCCTCAGGATCATACGTTCAATAGGGCTGAAGAGATCAGATTCTTGATTTTCAATAACTGTATTAACAAATCCCAGCCATCATTATGGCAGAAAAAAAAAGAAAATTAAGCCTTGAGGATTAAAAGAAATATTCTGAGCTTGTCTAAGACAGAGATTACTATCAAAATATAGAAGGGAAAAAAAGGAATCTGATGCTTATTTAACAACTTAAAAATATAATTATTTTAAAGCTAGTCTTATGAATTATTAATTATGGGATCATTATCTTTTAATAGCTTACTTTGAGAACAGAGAAGGCATCATGATACTAGAGCCCCAGAAATTATGGCAGAATTGCCTAATGCCATTTAATAACACTAAGTTTTACACAATGGACAGCCTACTTATACTTATCTGGGATATGGTGTCATCTTATCTTTTGTTATATGTATCAATCATTCACATATTCCAAGTAAGGCAGATAGTCACCTTACTGGTTTTCTTTCTGCTAATATATATTCATATACAATGTTTGATTTAAAAAACCCAAGGAGTTCTGATTAAGAATTAGCACTGTCTTAAATGTATAAACTAAGTTTGAAATACTACAGTAACACACTGTGAGCACAGATATTTAGCTTCAGACAATATATGATATAAAAAAAGATCCTAAAAATCTACCACAGTATAAGTCCAGAAGTATTCTCGTCACTAAACAGACAATCAATTGACTTTATGTCAAGTGAAACAGCCTACTAGAACTGCTGTTTTGCTACAAAGCAGATTACATGGTCCAGTTTTCAAAAGCAATTTAGCACAGTATCTCAAGAGTGCGTATCCTGGGAAGTGACAGAATAGGCATTAGTAAAGCACCAGCAAATTACTGGACATGTAGAATAAAAAGAACTTCCTTTAAAAAAAAGAACCAACAACTGGCAGTTATGTTGTGATATTGTCTGGATTTGATCCTTCATCAACACTTCTGCTTGCACTTTAAATGGTTTCTATTATTTACAGTATAACTCTTGAAATTTGCCATCCAAACATGTAAGAGGACCTTGCCAATGTATTCCTTTTTTTTAATGCTGCAGATTATTCATGCAGTGAAACTTAAAAACTTACTCTTTTCTTCCAAAACAACCAATTCAGATGACCTAAGCAATATCTGCAGAGAGCAAATTAAAGGAAATACCATTAAATAGTAATTTATGGATTGGTTTTAGCAGCTCTTAAAGAAAATACTGCAGCTCTTTAAACCCTTATTGTATCTAAATGATTAATTTGTTAAATTCTGCACAGGAAACATTCCATGTATTTTAAATAACTGTTAGATACAAAAGTAGTTTAACTCATGTTTGCTAAGCTATGTGCATCTATTTTCTTGTGCAAATACCACTCTGAAGCTTTGGAGCTGCTCCCTTTCCCACAGAGCTGTTGCCACACTTGGGTTTTGGTGCTTTGCAGAGAGGCACTGTTCCCACTGACTGCTAATACAATGAGAACTGGGAGCTGATGTGAGAGAAGGAAAACAGGAGACATGGAGATTGGGTGACTACAGGGTACTCTGTAGGTCAGAGGTTGCAACCTAACTGGGACAAATTGAGTTCAGAGAGCACGTACAACAGAAATATCAATGGATACCAACTTTGGTAGTTTTAAGTGTCTCATGGCTCTTGAATGCTTTGTGTGTTATTTTCATGCCTCTGGCTGTCTTTGCTGTATATAATAAGCGCAACCTGTTGCCTGGGACTACTGCACCTTGCATGGTGATTGACAGCATTGGGAGCCTAGCCTTTTGCTTCATTATCAACCTAAGGCATGGAATGATCATTTTCAAATTTTATGTCACATATTATTCCTCAGTTACTTTGAGCCTGCCAGAACTTCTGTTCTCTGTGTGCAACTTATTCCTCACGTAATGTCAGAATAATGCACATACATAAGCATTCTTTCAGCGTTAGAGTGGATCTTCTGGAGTTTGGATGATAAACACTTAATCAGTCAGAAGTGTGAACCAAATGTGACACGATCAACAAAGTGTCAAATCACGATGCTGGTTGTGAAGGAGACTGACTTAATTCTCTGCAGACACAAACAGCAACAGCAGTGAAAACTGAAAGTCTGACAAGCAGGTTGCAATTTGACCAAGACTCCTTTTACCTCTTTTGTCAAATCATCAGTTTTGCAGGGTTTGTTCATTTCAATGCAACATCTGTTAGGAAAGGCTTCTGAGGTGCAAGATGCCTCACCCAAACCAGTGAATGGCAGAGACCCAACCTAGAGCAGCCAGCAGTCCAGTTGTGTGGGTAATTGCACTAGGTGTGAGAAACTCAATGCTGACTCTCGACCATTTTAACAGATAATCAACAGATCATAAACTGCTTGGCAAATTGTAGGGTTCCTCATTTAAATTTAGCTATCTAGGCTCCTGTGTATCTGTAGGCTGAAATACACATTCTAGATTGTGGAGATGATCCCCTAAGATAGGTATCTAAAGTAGCTATGCTCTCTTACTCTTTGGAATTGCTTCTTTCTCCTTTCCTTATATAAAGAGAGAAGAGACAAGTAGCTCAAACAAAACAATGCATTTAGCATATGATTTACTAAAGTCGGATGAGATAAATCCCTCTTGAGAGAAGCTGATCCAGGAAGAAGGACTGAAACGGCTCTATTCTAAAACAGCCAAAAGCCCCATCCTGAAGAACCGAGATTCCTGCTGAATTCCGGGCTAAGGACGGGTGATAAAAATCAGAAAGAACAAACACATTGGGCAACACAAATTAACAAGAAGACAATTACGAAACATGGTTGAAGGTCTCCAGTCTGCCCATAAACAACTGTCTGAGGAGACTCTGATGTCATATGAAGCAAGGTATATAGAAGTGAACTATTGAAAATTTGATTCCTACTAATAAATCTCAAGAGATGCGCAGATTATCTCAACAGACACTGAAAAGTGGTCTGAAAAACCAGACCAAAAGCACAAAGATCTCTGCAACTACAAATGTCAGTTACTGGTCTGATAAAGATGGGTTTATTCCCTTCAGTTTCATCTGATACTATTTCCACCTAGCACTCCTGGGTGTTACAGCAGTCCTTTGAGTTGCCAGACTCTGACACCTTTGACAGTTATTAACCCATTAAGTTCCTGAGCATCTATAAAAAATGTATTAATGTTTTGGATGTCCCCAAAGAGTCCTGTGTTTAATAAAAGACTCCTGTTAGAAGTGAAGCATTTTAAATAGAATACATTTTCTAAAAGAACTGGAAATAACAAATACCCTGCCTCCATCGCTTCATAAAAACTAGATTGCTGTCTCCACCAAGAGTTAAAAAAATAATAACTCAAAATTAACATATTCTGGTTTTCCTGATTGTTCAGACACAAACTCCAAATGCACACACATTCTGGAGGTAGCTAAGCCCCTGTCAGCTCACAGAGAAAATGACTGCAGTAGCAGGGTCCGTGGGAGCTATGCTGCTCAACAAAAGCAACACAGCATGTATGTACAGAGCAGCTTTGCTACAATCCCCAAAGTCCTCAATCAGTGTAACTGAACAACAAAACCCTGCTTATGAAACCATGAGAGCCAACACAGGCAGTGCTTGTTCTGTTGGCCACACCTACAGGAATTACTTTGTGGGGGGCGAGGAGGAGGAGGGGAGCTGCCTTGCACCGATGCTCGTGTATTTCATTTTGTAACACAGCACATGTCAGTGCCTGTTTCCTGGGTGCTGCCCCATCATTGTTCACACAGGATGTGTCTGGGAGAAGCAAATTAGAGGTGTGCACTGCAAGGACAAAACCAGGTAAACGTTACCTCTTGATCCAGTTCAAGCTAAAACACATTGCCCTGGAAATTGCTCCTCAGCAATGGTTCGTTAAGTGGCACATTTCAAATAACTGCAAAGAATGATCTTTCTGATGATTTCTACAATACACAACAGAGACCGAATCCTGCCTTTGCCTCTTTTGCTGTGGAAGTATCCTGGCAACAGAGCCAGTGCTGATGTTTTATGTAAGGATTTCTGGGCTTCATCCTTTTCTGTTAGCTGTGTAGGAAAGGCAGCACGAGGCAGAGCATTGCTGACAGATCCAATGTGATGAAGAACGGATGAGCAAGGCTCATACAGCATGTGATGGCAATGGCCAGGGAGTAATGCTGCAGCCCTCTGGCAAGCCAACAGGGGAGTATGAGACCCACTCTCCCCACATAGTTTCTAATGCAGTAGGAAGAAAAACTATATATAGAACCTGCAGTATGAAAATCCTTTTACAGTGCTTAGCAGATTAGGTAATGCATTTTTTGTTTCACATTAAGCTATACATTTACAGAGCTTGCAATATTCCATTTTATCTTGTCATCTGTATGATTGTCACTACAGACTTCTACTTCAATAATTTGCTTCCAAATTTCTAAGTTCACCAAAAAGGATTCACAATTACTTCTCAGACAAATATAAAAGTCTGAATTCTTTAACTCCCTACAGGAATAACAACAACAACATACTTTCTTAAATGATATTTCAGAATAAAACTTATTAAGTACTGTAAAATGATGACTTGCTGAAACATTGAAGGGGAAGCTGATTACCTGCTTGTGAATAGGCTGGAGTGTTCTCACTCAGGACACCAGTCACTATCTTGAGCCCTGTTTTCTCCGTAGAACTGTGATCCAAGGGGTAAAACAACAGCTGTATTTTAGGACTAGACCTCTGAAACCCTCATCAGCTTTATGCAGGCTCTGGAACATTGCTGAAAAGGGTCCTTCCTGATAGCATTGCCAGCTAAGTTTCATTGGCACTGCCACAAATGATTACAACTTTACTCCTCCACAATATTGCCAAGATTTCATAATGATTTACAAAAGTTCACTTCATAATGTAGTGAACTCTCTTGCATCACCATTTGAGCACAAGGAGACTTGAAACACAGAGACTAGATTCATTTGACCAAATTACAGTTCTCTAGACTCCCTCTATAGTCAACAGAGAGAAAAAGGCATCTGTGATTCATTTCCTAAGCTAGAAATCTAAAACAGGTCACATGAACTGTATTCAGAAAGTAGGTATTTTTCTCCTTGGTCTATAAAGAGGATTCAAAGGGACTGGTTCAGAGTCAGATATCATTATGGAAGTTGAGGTGAGATGACTCCCCAAATGGAGGTTAAGTAATTTGTTTTAGGCTTCAGAGAAATCCTATTATTCAGGATTCCTGGCTTTCAGACTTGCAAGAACATCCTTACCTGAACATGTATATTCTCACTGCAGAGGGAGGTAACTGGGGACTGTGAATAACAGAAATGCATTGCAAAGTAAGGAGAAACAGACCTGGTGTTACTGTCACGTCATTTCCATTGACCACAGGTCTTTCTTCCTCCTCTTCCTCCGGTGGCTCAATACCTGTCTTCTCCATATTGCTCACAGACTTATTCCTTTTACGTTTGCCTTCAGCCCCGGGAGTGGCGCCTGGGAGGATCTGATCTGTCACATTTAACAGCAGTGGAGCCGGTTCTGCTGGAGGCTTCGGGGTGCCGTAATAGTTGTCTGGAAAGAAAAGGAGTAACACATAAACTTGGAGAAATACATTTGCTGCTGCTTCTTCTTTTGTTTTAGATTAATGGGATTATGTGAGGTAGTATCTGGCTCATCAGATAATCCAAAGATTAGTTCAAAATGTTTTCTGTGAAGTTAAATATTCAGCATTTATGAAATGTGAATTAAGCTTCTTGGTGACCAGTGATCAAATCACACTCACAAATGTATACCGTATTAACACCTTCTGGGTAAATTAACTTTCACCCAAAAACATGACAATTGGGCAGCATAGCAGAGCTGTTTTCTTATTTCAAACCATTAGGAAAAAATAGTTTTGTAACATGCCACAATACAGGGGTTTCTGAAGGATCAAAAGGACCATAAAATATTGGCTATTCACTGTCATATCACCTCCCTCCTTCCCCAATTCTTTCACCTGCTTAGAAGGTAAATAATAGTTCAACAATTGAGAGATTTGCAGTTTTCAGTAATGCTTGCACTATATCATTTTTCATATTTGTCAAAATTCTTGCTATTCATGAGCTCCAGATTTGTAATAGGTAATGCTAATATATTTTCAAAGAAAGTTGAAACTTTATGCTTTAGGGCTTAAAATTATCTCTAAGTACTAAGGAATTCTGAGAAGACTTAAGGTGGCTGAGAGATTACCCTCTATTTGTCTGTCATGAAATTTCTGGCAACTTCCTCTTTTGAATCATCTACTTTCAGTCAGAAGGGTTACTAGGTAAGATAGACTATGGTCTTATCTTATCTACTGATATTTGTCCATTTGCATTTCTAGTACATCTGGTCTCAAAACTGCTTTTTAACTGATACCTGAAATTTGTCATCAAAAACATGGTAAAAAAATTAAATTAATAATAATAAAAAAAATCAAGTCCTTTCTAGAACCAAAAATAATATAAGACATAAAGATAAAAGCATGCTTTTATTGAGTTATCTTTTTTCATTTGCAAGGTGGGCAGTGAACACCTTGCCTCATAAGTAGATTTTCAGCAATTAGTACAGAAAACTAAAAATACTGTCCAGCTCTGACAAACTTTTCCAAAGAAAAAAGCATCTATGCAAAGCACTGTTCAAGGCCAGGTTGGATGGAGTCTTGGGTGACATGGTTTAGTGTATGGTATCCCTCCCCATGGCAGGGGGCTGGAATTAGACGATCTTAAGGTCCTTTCCAACCCTAACTATTCTATGATTCTATGATATTAAACTGCTGAAGATATTTGTAGTCTGTATTACCACTTTTTTAATTCTAATTGCACAATTTATGGTTTCTGTGAGACCAAATAATAGCAGCAACGGGAAAAATAATCCTAACCACATACGAGTCGGACACTAAATAAAGATGTTATATCTGCACAGTAAACCATCATAAGATGTATTTTGCAGGCCGAGTAAAAATTATTACTGGTACTAGTATGTCTGGGTGTTTCCAACGATTTACAATGTTCAGCTATACAACCACCTCAATACAGGTAAGTAATTGAGCAGCCTTGCAACTACTGAATACTCTGTGCAGTTTTCACAGTGGTTTAGCAACACAATATTTGTACCAGGTGTTTCTGTAATTGTAATACACTAGAGAAGTTTACTGTGTTCAATGGCCCTCATACTCACTCTGGGCTTAGGGATGACAGAATGAAAACTAACTTGCTGTTTTTTTTCATTTGATGAGATGGCATCAGGTTTGACACAGAGCCCCAGTGCCATTAGAGCAAAGAGTAGTGCCTTTGCATGGCTGTCTGTGACCACAGTCCCACAGTCTGCAGGAGGTCTCTCTGACTTCCAGGGTTAAAGCAGGGGAGCAGGATTTGGGGTCTAAGATGGTGAGGGAAATGTGCATTGATCCACTTGCAAAACTGCACTTCCAAAGTATGCTGAAATCAGATCTGGTCACAGTCAAACTTCTAAGCTGTGATAGTGCGGGGTATTTTGAGAGTACCTGAAAACCAACATCCCCGATGGCAGTGCTCAGTTGGAAGTCGACTTTTGTATCTCCTTAATAGCATGTTACCTTTGCTGGTGAGATTGCATGACTGAAATATTACATATTTTGAAAAAAAGGATTCCTCAATTTAAAAAATTCCTCCCTGACATAAGCCATTTTACCAATCTGAAAATTCCGAAGTGCCAGAGATGCCTTAAACTCCACAAATCTTGTGAAGTATGCACTGATTTCCACTGATTGCATAAATATCAGCACACAAATCGCAGGTTTATAGGACTAGTGTGATACAAACTGTGAAACTAAAAGTGGCTTTTTTCCCCTTGTTCTTAGTTTTGCCATTGTCATACAAATTGAGTGCAGTAGTAATTAGCAGTAATGTTAATATCCTGCATAGTAGATAAGATGTTTCAAATGAAGGACATGTTCATTCTATTTTTGGATGTTAAACACTTTTTCACTTCGACTGACTGTATGCATTAGTGGGAGACAGAGACAAATGTCATAACAAAAAAAAATCTATGAATATCACATATATAAAAATATAAGAAATAAAAATGCACATTTAAGATTAGGAGCCAAAGAGGGTTTAACTCTTTCAGTCTCAAACTGAAAATGCAGTATAATTTCCAGCTTCTGTCATCTAACATAACATGTTTTGTGCTTTATGATCCAGTAACCACTGATTTAGAAATGAGTTTTGCATTATTTGTTGCTACCTAGCTATCTAGCCAGCCTCAATTCAAATACATGTATAAGCAGTGCAAATAAAAATAAGAAACTGGCCCACAGATACTGACACAATCAATGCATCATAAAAATGATGAAAAGAATCCATACAGTTTCAAAGGAAAAAAATATACAGGATGAGACTCCCAGCTATTTCAATGAAGGAGCAATGTGCCATTAAAGAAATATTAGAATCAATGTAAACTGGATCTTCTATAAAAAGTAGTTTCTCAGTGTCTTGAAATTCCTTGCCTAAGCCTCAGAGCGTAGAGCTAATGGAAGACTCTCTCATAAAACCTCAGCAATTGTCACATCTAGGGATAATGCAAATGCTGAATGTTTAAACACCATAACTTTTGTTTTAATGATGTTTGGAAAATCTCTAATAAAAACAGCTCTTTTTCATCTTGCCTGAGCAAAGGACAGGGCTGGTTCAAACGCTACTGTTGAAACACTAATCATAAGGTACTGAAATTCAGCTTCCTGTAGGTAGAAAAAGCACTCCAAATAATTCATTTTAATTGTGCTTAATTTAAAAATAATTAAAAAATGGACTTAATAAAAACAAAGCTCACTAAAAGAAAACATATGTCCAATGCTCGTTGGCAGTCAAAAACCCAGCAGTTAAGAGCTTTGAAAAAAGGAATGGAGCACAAACCAGAAAACACCTTTATTGCACTATACAAAACTCCCTTTTGTATACTGCCTGCTGTTCTGGTACTTGCCTCTCAACAATTACATGGGAGAACTAAAGAAGGACAATTAAAGCCTGGAACTGCTTAAATTGATTTGGAGTTTTCAGCTTGGAAATGGGACAACTGAAGGGGGATATGGCAGATATGTATAAAAACAGGAAAACCCTGGGAAAGTGCCTAGAAAATAAATGAATGGATGCTTGGCTTCTCACTACATGAGAACAAGAGGATGCCCAATGAAATTAGCAGGTTTAATGCAAACAAAAGAAGTGGGTTTTCTTTCATGCAGCATAAGACAGTAATAGCATTCACTGTCAGATACTGCCAGTATCATTAATACACTCAAAAAGCAATTATACAATATCATGGAAGGAAAAAAAATATGAAAGCCTTTTAAATGTAAAGGCACAGGTTACGAATCAAGAGTTCCACACAATACAGATGGGTAGAGCACAGAATGTCTTACCTGTTCTATTTTTTGACTTAAATTTACCAAGGGGCAGTAGCAGAGGCAGAATACAGGGCTATATTTCCCCTTGGTTTGACTCAGTCCTGCCACTCTCTTACTCAGGTGACTCCTTGCTGTACTTAAAAATGAGTGCATACTCCTCTGCCATCCCAGCACAAAGTGAAGAGGTCAGTTTAAGCCAGCAGAGCTTAAGCTAAGCTCTTTGTGCTGGACCTGACTAAAAGCCTTCACGCAGACAGGGAGGGCAGAATGAGTATTTAATTGCAGAAAACCCACCACTGCTTAATCCATCTTGCTGCTGTGCCTGTTTGCCTCAGCACTTCCAGGCTGTTTCTGAGTTCAGCTGAATACTGGTCTAACCTAGCCTGTTTGACTTTGCTGCAGAAACAGCTTGGAAGCCATAGCACACTTACAATTACCAAATACTCCTTGCCACCTCTAACCTGTATGAAAAGACCTACCTGATTCTGCAAGTAGAGAGTCAGAAAACATTACTGGGAAGGTTAGCCCTGATGGCAAAGACCAGAGCAGGAAGTCAGAGAGTCAGAAGAAGCAGAAAAAGGAGAAAATGAGGACAAAGCAGGTATTTTTTCCCTTAACCTGAGCTCACCTATGTCAGGAAGTGGTAATAATTTTATCAGTGAAGTGTTTGATGATGAAGCAGTAGATCCTAACTTGCTTCCTGAGAAAAGGTAAGCCTTATGGACTTAAAAATCACAAAGCGTTTGGGTGGTAATAAGGAAGCAAACAATGATGCCTAAATGATAATGAGACTCACATCTACTGATGGTCACTATACTGATGTGCTCAACATCCAGTAATCCCCATTACCAGATACAGTTATAAATGTGTCTCCCACGATGTGCTCCACTTTGCGCTACATCGCAGGGACTGACTTACATGCACTTTCCTCTTCCGGCCTTTCAAGCACCTTCACCACCAGCTCCCCCAGCCTCTCTATCCTTCTGTGAGGAAAGAGCCTAAAATGCAGTATGGAGCAGGCATCTCCACTCACAGAGATGGGAGAGGAAGGGCTTTTTGCTGGGTCTCTATCACTGGCTGTGGAGTGGACATATTCCCTTAGCTCTGGCATCACCAGATTGTGGAGCAAGGAAGTTATTACTGGGAAAGTCCCTGCCTCCTGAAGCTCCACTGATCTCATCTAAGAAGTGAAAAAGTCTAGTTTAAAAATTTAAGTACTATGAAAAGTTAAAAGTGATGCTGAGGAATTGGGAAATTACAGTAAAAATGAATAATCAGACAGAAAACAAGAGGTGTGGCAAGCCAAAAGCTTTCAACAAGAATACTTCCAACTATGGTGTGACTCAGATTCTGAGCACAGAATGAGCACACGTTCCTTTTCACACTTATTTTTAGAGTGGAGGAAACAATACCCAGCTAGCTATGAATAAATCCCTACTTCTGCTTATTCAGCACCCTCATTTAGATTGATCTGTCTGTACTGTTTATATAACTTCGAATTGCTGCAGGATCAGTCAAAATTGTGTGAGTCAGCCACAACTCTAGGAAATGAAAAACCTTATTTTTCAGTTATTTGAGAAATAACTGCAGATGTTATGATGAATGATAGATTTCTACATATTGTTTTTGTGGTCACTCAGTACTGATAATAAATTAAGGGGAAAGTGCACTGTAGTTAATTACTGTCAGGATAGAAGAGTTACATTTGATATTTTAAAGGATTGCAATGGAATACAAAAGTTTAGGTAGGCAGAAATCAGCTTAATTTTTAATTAAAATAATGAAGTTAATAAATGTGAATATTTTATTATTTGCATTTCTTTATGAGTAGAGGCCTATAACATCAAGAAGCAACTGTTAATAATCTATGTCTGTTTATACTCAATGTCCAGATCGTGATCAGTGACAAGTGCTGTCCCTCAGGGGACTGTACTGGGACCAGTTAAATATCTTCATCAGTGACACAGACAGTGGGATCAAGTGCACCCTCAGCAAGTTTGAAGATGACACCAAGCTGAGTGGTGTGGTTGACAAGCCTGAACAATGCAATGCTATTCAGAGGACGTGGACAAGCTCAAGAAGTGAGGCCATGTGAACCGCATGAGGTTCAATAAGCCCAAGCGCCAGGTCCTGCACCTTGGCTGGGACAACTCCCAGTATCAATAACAGGCTGGGAGATGAAGGGATTGAGAGCAGCCTGCAGAGAAGCACTTGGGGGTGTTGGTGGATGAAAACCTGGACATGAGCCAGCAATATGTGCTTACAGACCAGAAACCAACCATGTCCTGGGTTGTACCAGAAGAACCGTGACCAGCAGGTCGAGGGAGGTGATTGTCCCCCTTTACTCTGCTCTCGTGAAACCCCACCTGCAGTCCTAGGCCCCCAACACAAGAGGGATGTGGACCTGCTTGAGTGAGTCCAGAGAAGGGATGCACAGATGATCAGATATAAGGAAGAAATTTTTTACAATGAGGGTGGTAAAGCACTGAAACAAGTTGCCCAGAGAGGTGGTAGATGTCTCATCCCTGGAAACATTCAAGGTCAGGTTGGACAAGACTGAGCAAGCTGATCTACTGGAAGATATCCTAACCCTAACCTTGCCATGGTTTAACCCCAGCCAGCAGCTACGTACCACTCAGCCACTCGGTCATTTTCCCTGTCCTGCTGGGATGGGGAGGAAAATCAGAAAAAAGGTAAAACCCCATGGGGTGTGATACGAACAGCTTAATAACCGAAATGAACTAAAATGTAATAATAATACTAGTAATAGTAACAGCAACAATAATAATAATTAAAAAAGAGTAATAAAACAATCAAACAAAACCCCTCAAACAATGTACAGTACAATTGCTCACCACCTACTGTCTGATGCCCAGCCCATCCCCAAGTAGAGATCAGTGCCTCCTGGCCAACTCCTCCCAGTTTATGTACTGGGCATGACATGCTGTGGTATGGAATACCTCTTTGGCTAGTTTGGGTCAGGTGTCCTATCACTGCTCCTTCTCGGCTTCCCGTGCCCCTCCTCACTGGCAGAGCATGAGACTGAAAAGTCCTTGATCAGAGTAAGTGCAACTGAGCAACAACTGAAACATCGATGTGTTATCAGCATTGTTCTCAGACTGAAACCAAAACATAGCACTGCAACAGCTACTAGGAAGAAAATTAACTCTATCCTGACCAAAACCAGGACAATGACCTTTAAAGGTCCCTTCCAACCCAAACTATTCTATGATTCTATTCTATGACAAAGGCGCCTGAACGTCATC
>JANHGB010043606.1:0-22008 GCA_026283785.1 Coracopsis vasa | reverse complement strand
AGAAATCATTTAGAAACAGCACTATAAAACTAAGTGAACGGCAGGGAGGGGGTAGGACACTTTAACAACAGCTCTTTCACGTACTCTCCCTTTTCCTCAGCACAGTAAGGTCCTGGCTGCAGGTCCTGGCCCACTAGAAAGAAGCAGAGCATGGCACAGCACACAGTTCAGCTCTGCACCAGCTTCACCAGCCCTCTGGGCTCACCTCTGCCTCCTCAGCAATAACCTTTCCCCCTACCTCCAACGCAATGAAGCCATCCCTCCTCCAGCTTAGTGTCCTGCAGCCTCCAGTGCTCGCTGCTGAAGTTCTGTTCATTGTCAGGGATGAGACACAAGGGTGGACTGGCCTCAGGTGTGATCTCCATGGCCAGCTCCTGTGTTCCTGCTGGTGGAAGATAGATTGCTAATGAGGTGTAAGGAGGTGAAGAGAATTCACCTGCAAGTGTGGAGGTGTAAACTGGGATTTAGCTGATCTCAGCTGCTCTGCTGTCCTGTTGTGGTACAAGAAACACCTGGGGGAAGGGGATGGGTCAGTCTCCTTGTAATACATATGGTTTCTCTGACAGGTTACATGAAATGGGCTCATATGCTGAACCTGCCACAGATGTTGGGGGGGTTTAGTGGCCTTGTACAAAACTATGACATTAACCAGCCAAAAACCTTGGATTTCATGTCTGAATCTGGTGGGTTCTCCTAACTGCACAGCTTTGTGCCAGAATTGGGGCTTAATCATTAATTTCCACATGTCTATGGCCTGTTGTGCAGGGGGGGACAAGGCCAGACTAATAATCTTCTCTGGTAAAGCTGCTATATGTTGCACTGCTTCCTATTGTTTCCCTGTGGTACTGAAATAAAACCTACACACACCACAATCAAGCTGCAGCTCAATTCTGGATGGGGACCACAGAGTTCACTGCTGGGAGGCCCAAGCATGTGTTGATCAACAAACATATCCAATCATTATGTATTCTTGTCCACAACATGTAAGAACTGGGGTTTTCCATTGTACAGGTGAGAAAACTGAAGTCTAGACAAGTATATGAGGTTTCCTGTCTCTTCCAGTTGCCTTCTCGCAGGGCCGAGGGGAGATGATGCTTTCTGATCCCTACAACCCTGCTGCCCACTCAAGAACATCACAGAATAGTCCAGGTTGGAAGAGACCTCATTCAGTTCTAATCCCCTGCATTGAGCAGGGATATCTTCATCTAGATCAGGTTGCTCAGAACCACATCCAGCCTAGCCTTGAATGTGTCCAGGGATGGTGCATCCACCACCTCTCTGGGCAACCTGTGCCAATGTTTCACCACCCTCCTTGTATAAAACAGCCTGCACAGTGCTTCCAGGCTGCCTCCACAAGGCAGGTTTTTCCCTCCTGGATCGTGCTGTGACCCCCTGTAAAATAACCCTGTAAGAAACACTGCTCCCATTGGAAAACAGCAATGCCAAGTTAGGAAAAACCTGCTTGGAACTGATCTCCAGAGATACTTTGGGAATTAGTCTATGTAGGGGTGGGAGCAGCCTCCAACCACGATGAAAACATTGTTCTCTGAGAGACGTGTTGTTCTGACCCTCCAGTTTGCTGTGGGAAAGGGCACTGGGAGCACCAGCACATGAGTCACTGCTCAAAAATCCTACAATGAAAGAGATTGTCCAGATAGTGCTGCTCTCCCACGAGAGGGCTGGAGCTGGTACCCAGCCCCTGCAGTGCTAATCCCAGCCCTGAGTGCTGGGTTTGGCTCAGTGGCTTTGGGATGGAACAGTGCTGCTCACCTGAACTCTGGGATGAGCAGGAGCAGGAGCTGCTAAAGCATCTCTCATAAGCCACAGAAACAGTAGTTTTCATCCTCAACTTGCATCTATTCAGAGAGAGAAGCATTAAAAAGCATAACATTCCTGCAGTAAAGCTAAGATTGGTTTCTTCAGCAAGCAAACATTAGCACTTTTATGTAGCTCGCTTCCTTCCAGAGGATGGGTTGTGAAACCAATCTCTGCTTACAAAAACTGAGGGAATTCCAGACCCTCTGAGACCTGCTGTCTCCCCTACCTGCAGCATGTGTCCATGTGTGACATTAGCTCTCTATTCCATGCTTTTCCTGGCTGTTGAATAACAAGGCTCCATTGCTTGACTCAAGGTTCTGCATAAGTAATGATGTAGAACATTATTTTTGGAAGGAATTTTCCATGGTTTAATATTTGACTTTTTACTGGGCTTTGATAGAGCGCTCCTTGGATTTCCATGAGCACCTTGAAAAAGAATTATAACCTTATTATTGCATCTTCTAGCAAGGAAATAGATTTCTTATATAAACCTTGATATATCTTATAGTCAAGGGACCAGTTTGTTATACTTGTATTTCATATGGATCCCATAAGGCATTCAGAAACATGAATGCAAAAGGGCTTTCCACATCAAAACATTCCAGCTTTACGCACTTAAACAAGAGACCAAATGCAGCAGCAAGCTGTCCACTGCCTGATTCCCAAACCTGATGACTCAAATGGCACTTGTAAAGCTGATCAAGTCACAGAAAGTCTTTGAAGGGTGAATTAAACACGTTCTGTCTCCAACTGTACCTGTGCTGGCAGCCCACATCCTTCTCCATTGCAGTTTTTCTTAGCCTGGTTTTCCAAGACAATAAGGATTATGCAGCCACTTTGCCATTGCTCACTCTAATGACTTTTAAAGCTATTGGTGAAGTTCTACAAACCTCAGTTTTTAGAGGCCTCTACATTCATGTAACAAGGCAGAATAGAATAGGTAGAAGAGTGAGAGGTGATGAATGCCCCTTCCTCCTCCCATCCAAAGGAAAACCTCTGTTCTTTGAATTACATGCTCAGCACTGGAGATTCAAACAGAAAAGGGTGGGAAAATAGTGTCCAAAGTGCATTCAAAAAGGAAAACAGGGCAAATACACAGTTCAGTCTTCTCTGGTAATTCCCTATGGAATATCTCCTTTCACTGTACGTAAAGCAACACATAGGAGCATTTTCAGTGAAGGAAACTCCTCTCTTAGTCCTGTACCTGTCAGCCTCTCCCTTTCTCCAACAATTAGGCAATATTTCCTAGAGGGTGTAACGTTTGCTGAAGGTATTTGCAGTCGCAGGTTGCAACACTGCCATCCTCCCACTGCGAGCTGCTCTCTATATGACCAGAGAGATTAGGTTGGGAGGGTTGGCCATGAGAGGTAATCCAGGAAGGCTGAAGGTAAGGCAAGGTCAGGATCCCGACTGGCTCCCTGTGAGCACTGGAGCTAATCAGAGGCATTGTGTATGAACAGGAAAATAGAATGTTCCTGAAGGTCACGGTGACCGGCAGGGAGGAGTGCCAGGGCATTCACACCGGCTTGGCACGGCCACACTGGAGGATGCAGGGCCAACAGAGAGGTTGAATGGAAGCCAAATTCCACCTCCCATCAATGTTTCTCATCCCTTTTAGTTGCGGGGTGATAGGGGAGTTACCACATAAGAAAACACAGGCCCAGCTCTCTCAGCCTGCTTCCAGAGCAGAGCTGCTCCAGTCTTCAGAGCATCTCCATGGCCTCACCCCAACAGCTCCACATCCCTCTTGTGCTGGGACCACAAAGCTGAACACAATACTCCAGGAAAACTGGAGTGCGTTTCCAGCACCAGAACCCCTTGTGTGACCAGCACCAGCCTCCAGGCAGCTGTTGCCAGGGGATCAGCCTGTGTTTAAAGCACTGAAGGTTTTCTGACCCTCCCAGACAGGCACGGCAGACTCGGAATAAAGCAGAAGCAATCTGAGCTGCTGAGCCTCTGCTTGCTGGTGTGGATGCACTGTGCTTCAATCCATGAAGTAAGGCAGTCTGTACTCTCCCAGAGTGCAAACCTGCTCCATCACAGGATGGTTTGCTTCTTTAGAAGATCTTTATGGCCTGACTAGAAGTCAAGTGCAAGTTCTCTGAACTGAAGGCAGACGAGGTGCAGTTAGAGCTCTGCATCAGATCACCAAAACTGTGATCACCAACCTGCTGCCATCAGGTATCCTTCAGTAAAAACACTGAGCTGTTGTTTTGAGGTGTTGCAGAACTACCTCTCCAAACAACATGATGCCTAAAACGTTCTTCTTTGATATCAAAGGCTTTCCATATATTCTGGATGCAGCAGCACCATCTCTTTATTATCACCAGCAATCACTGTTTGTATTAGTGCCTGTTACTAAGGAAGTGCTACAGAGACATCATTAAACAGACAGACATAAGGATGATGACCCTTCCTTTTGCAGGTCAGGCTGAGATGGCCTTTGTGCCAACCAAGAGGAGAAAGAATGCCGGATCCAAGATGCAAGGAAGCTACCAACAGGCTGGATCCTTATCAGCTATCAGAGGTGAATATTGTATCCTGGTTTAGCTATTGATTGTACTAAGTTATATGACCAGGTTCTCATCTGATGCCAGTTACCTCTTCTTATACTACCCAACCTTAGAGTATGAATTCCAGACATACTGCACACCATTTTCATTTAAACCCTCAGAAAATATAAGCCCATCTCTTTGCTTCTAAAATAGTTCAAGACCAAAATTATTGATATTGGCTGACAAATGTCTAATGAAATTAAATCATTTCACACCACCATTTTGACTGTTTTGTTGAAAACATGAAGAGAAACACAAGCCATCCATTAGCAAGCAGCTCCTTTGAAAAGAAACCATTGCTTTGGAGGGAGAATTTGGCTGAAATGCCCCAAATCTTTCAATGCCCAAACCAAGAGCTTTATTTCTGTGACATGTTCGTTGTTGAGCTCAGCTCTGTGCTTTGGCAATAAGAAACAGATTCATTAGTTCCAAATGAAAACCTTTTTAATACAGAAGTAATCTCTAGGTCTCGTCTTTAGGAAGATGTTTATCTCATTTGGTGCTCTTAAATGCAAATTTCAGCTACATTCCAGGGAAATCAGTCAGCTTCTACACTGTTAAACCTTCCTTTACATGGAAAAAGGAAGGTCTGTCTTCTGAGCTCTGCTTTTTTCCCTTTGGTAGCAAATGACACAAAGCAGTCTGCATCTCCCTGCCAGTGTTCATCCCCATGTGCACTGAAAGCAGAGCTGAGATAGGAGCTGCTTGTACAGATGCTGCCAACATGCAATTCCCAAAGAAATTAATGAGCTGAATTCAGGACTGTCTCAAGCAATGTAATTCACTGGTGACACCCGGTGTGAAGATAACCTCTGTGGGGGCTCTCTGGGAGGGAATCGTGCTGCTAGTCTCTGTGACAAGTTAAAGACTGTTTCCCCAATGGCTCTCTTCCCTCCCCACCACAAACACCTTTTGGACAGAGAAACAGCCCAGAGCTGAGTTCAGATGCACAAACTCAGCCTCTGGAATACCCATTCCTCTCTGGTGATGAAGTGTGCAAGCCAAGCCACTCTGCTCTTTCCTAAGAGCTCAGGTCCCAAGAAGCATCTAATCCCACCTCTAATACACAAGGGAAAAGGCCCTTGCCTCACATGTATGCAATCAGGCAACAGGAATACCCCCTGCATCCCTGTTTCTCCTTACCTTGATGCAAAACACACAAGCAAATGAAGACTTAAGAGGACTCTTGCTTAAATAATACGTGTCAAAAGATTCAGTGAAACGAAGGTTCATCTTGAATACTGGGAAATGCTATAATTAGACAGAAAAGATGATAAAAGGCTCCCACCCCCTGGGTCTCTGTATAAAGATTAGAGAGGGAGAGACAAGGACGTGTTCAGACTAATGGAAGAATACCTTACCAGCACTTCAATCACTGCAGGATATTTCACGTGTCCATGTCTTGGGATAAATGGGACTGTTTAAAATTGGTTAATCTCTTAGCAATCCAGGCAAAGAGGGAAGTGGTAAAAGAGCCCAAAACTCTGGCAGGATCTAGGAACAAGCAATTCAATGTTAAAAATAGAGAAATCAATATTTACATTCCCATATCAAAGAATAACAAGAGCAGCACTTTTAACACCCCGTGTTAAGGCAGAGGAGAGAGACCAGCCCCACTGGTGGAAGATACCAGTAGCTGGAGGGGTGGGACTGCTTCATGGTACAACCTTTTCATAACGTGCTCTGGGTTTAGGAAGCAGCTGAGCTGTACTGCTTTCCTGCATGGCTTTTTATTTCCCTGATGCTTATGCATAATGCATTAACCTGCCTTTGAGCTGCTTTCAAACTGCTTGTCCAAAAACGTTGACTGAGTCGCCAATGACAGCCTCTTCTAGAGGAGGACAGAGTGTGTTTGTGTTTGGTGTGGTGCTCTGATGGCAAAAGGAGAGGAACACAAGAGCCAGGCACTGCTCCCTGCTGGAGATCCTCCTCAATGCAAGTGTCCCACCATCCTGCAGGCAGCAATTGGAGCCTGCAACTGGATGTTCACTGTGGAAAAACCTCGTTCCAGTTGGTTACAAGACATTGCTGAGGCAGGGTTCTCCATCATGGATGCTGTGCCCTGGCTTGTCTGAACTGGTTGTTTAGTGTGCTCTTTTGGCTTGTTTTGGTTTTAATTTAAGGAGGAACTTCAAGGCAGGAGCCCAGGGATTAGCACGGATAATGCAGCAGTGTGTAACAACACTGAGGCTTTTAGTGGTAGAACCCTTTGGTGCCAAGGATTACGTGAAGCAGGAATTTAAAGCAAGTCTTGCCTCAAAGAATTTGCAATCTACTTCCTTTATCCCAAAGCAAAGCGAACCAGGTGTGGGAGCCTGCTGGGAAATCCAATAATTGGGCACAGAGTTCACCATGCACTGCACCTGTGTTCATAGGTGGAGTGCAACAAAGACATAAAATAACTGCTTGTAAAATAGGAGAGATAACAGCATCCAATACCTTTGTTCCACTTATGGCAGAGGAGTTTTGTCATTGAGATGGAAGTTTTCACTCATGTAGCCACAGGATGTACTATAACGATGATAAAAGAACAGCCCAAGGAGTAGGTAACTCCAGTTTCCTGTTCCCTCCTTCCCTGCCACCACCTAATTCCATGGGAACAGAACTAGGACAGGGTGGACTTTTTCTTCTATTCATATGTTGTTCCAAAAAGTTTTGGGCATGGCCAAGTTGAAGAGACAACAGAGGCATAGTTTCTGGAAGTATTAAGCCTTTGTATGTTTTCCCTGAGTTTGGAGAAGAGGGTATTGATATCCCAAACATACATTATAAAGCACAGTGTTAGATCTCTGGGCCTGTATCTCTGTCAGGGTGAGATGGTACTTGAGTTGTTTCAGCTACTTTAGAATCTGATTGTAGACTGCACCAGAGAATTGTCTGTGCTGTATGAAGAACATCAGAGATCTGAAATGCAGACAAAGCATAAAGAAAAAGTAATGAAGACTCATTTTGGCTTGCAAAAGAAAAGCTTTTGCTTTGTATTATAGAGAAAAAACACTTGACAGGGGAAGATTTGGAAGTGATGCTTTTGGTTTAGTTTATCATTCCTAGAAAGCCAACAAGTTGGAAGATCTTCACAACTGCTAAAGCTAGATACAAGCTGCACCAACAGCACTTAGTTGTTAGGCAGATCTATTAACTTTATACTTAAAAGGTATTATTATCCCCTACAAATTCACCAGCTTTTGAGTCCTGGGGCCTGAGAATAAGCAACAGAACCACTGCAAGACTGAACTGATTAGCTACCAGTTTGAAGTTTCCCATTCCCACCCCTCCAGTTATTGTCACACCAGTTCACATGTGCCACCCCACTTTGTGGTTGCCTGTCAGGGGACCTCAGAGCTGTCACATTCCAGGCTTGTCAAAATTCCTATAGGCTTTACAGTTGAAAGAGAATCTGTTTCAATGCATAGTGTATGGCTAACACTTTTTAAGAGGCTCTTCTTGCTCTTCTCCCTTTGTACCTCCACACCTCTCTACACCTTGCAGTCTGTCAGACTCTGCCATAGCCACCCCCAGCTTTCCATCTGGAATGACTTGTACCCAGCTTATGCAATGGCTATAAACCAAACTGAAGCAGTTACCTTAACAGTGTCTTCTTCTGTACCAGCTGTCTTTCTGGATATGGATTTTATGGAGAAGATCCCAGCTCATCTGGAGTTTCTCCATTTCCAATTTTGCAGCTACTTTTCAAGGGGAGCTTGAGAAAGCCAAGAGTGATGAGAACAGAACACAGGGTAAGGCAAACCCTCAAGAAAAACAGCCAAAAGAAGAGATCCTAAAAGTACCAGTGGGACCAGGACCATATTTTTATATCAGTGGATCTAATCTAGCTAGGTTGTAAATAGGTCCTCTCAGCAGACTCATATGAACAGTAGTATGACCAGATACAAAGTGATGCAGTATTATCCATTGGCCTTAAATAATTTTCCTTTGATTTCCTATCTTTTTGGAGTGGTAAACCTGGGGAACCACTTAAAGATAAATCAAATAGAAAGTACCCATAGGAAGGCCACTAGTGGTGAAGCAGCTAACTGTATCTTTGCAAAGGAATGAAGTACTTCTATTTGTTTAATGAAAGTTGCTCTGTTTGGGCTGTGCAGAAATCACTTCGCTGCACCCTGTAGGAAAGCTGCTAGCATCACCACTAGAGCTGGCAACCACTGTTGTTGATCAACATTCTGCTGTGCTAAATGCAGAACAAGCAAAAAATAAGAAGAGATTCCTGCCCAAGAAAAACTGTCAGATCTGAGCTCTTTCCAGCATGTTGGCATTCTTCTCTGGATGTTGTCACCACCAAGCACCACAGAATCTCTGCTGCAAACAGCACTTCTTTGCTATGTTTCCATAGTCTACAAACAGCTTTTCCTATTGCAGTTTGTCATCTCTCCCTACACTCCTCAGCAGAGAAGCTCCTTATTAAGACTGGACTCTGAACATTTCTATTCCATGGGTACCAGCTGCATCCTAATTGGAAAAACCCTGCTGAAATGGTACAAGGTCTCATTAAAGCTGCTGAATCATAATGTTCTTTAGCATCCTCAGCTACTCCCCCCACCCCTCTCAAGTTCAGACCAGCAGGTCCACTAGCAGCAGTTCTAATGAATGCTTCCCACCTTATCCTCCACCCAGGGCCTCCTGGGCATATTAGGTCAGGCTGCCAGGGAAAATTATTAGGAGTTCAAGGGATATGAGCTAAGTAAGTACTTGTTATTAGAAGGGAGGCTCCTGTTCTATTTTGTTTTCCTTATGCAGTGTGAGCATCTATTGCCAGCAAAGAGGCTGGCAGCGTATCTATGACAACACAAGAGAGGATTATGCACTGAAATGGTGTGAAATCAAGCACCAGGAGACCTATTACCATTTCAAAGAAGGCAGAGGTGCCTGTGGGCCCTGAGCGGGAGAGGGTGGTGGGAAAAACTTGGGAATGCTGGAGTTGTGATTCCCAGGGCAAAGGAGGTCACCTGAGGGTAGGAGAAACAGGTAACCTCGACTCCTTGACAGACTTTGGAGGGGACCTCAGAGATGGATTGCCATGGTGATTAAAGGGTTAGACAAGAAAACAGCTTTTGGAGAAAGGACACCATTGAAATGGACTAAGGAGAGTGAAATGAGCAGTAAAGATTTAAACACAAACCATTACAGTCATGTTAGAAGCACAGTCCTTTCTCCTCCCCAGGCTTGTTGAATGCTCTTTACCTTTGGTCTGATAGGAGCATCCTGACTCCCCAGCTTTCCCACCATTAAAGTATAAACCCAAGGTCTCCCAAAGCAACACCTCTGCCTGACATCCTCAGAGCAGTACTTTGCATAACAAACACAAACTCCCTAAGCACAGCCCCTGGGGCAATTCTTTTACTCCTGGATGCTGGTCAAGACCTGTGCCCTGGCAAGCCAGAGCATCACAGCACAATTGCTGCAGGCTTCTCTGTGGTAGAAAGAGTGGTACCACTGCCCTGCCAGTCCATGTATAGCAGCCACCTTTCCCTTTTCCTTCCTGCCAGCTCTTTTGGTAGCTGTTTGTCAGGCTGCCCCATGACAGCAGTTGCAGTGCAGAAGGGGTATGTTTCAGTGCAGCTCTGCAGCTGGAATGCTGTGACAGCAGTGGCACCTTTGAGTGAGCAAGGGATGCACTATTTCAACAGTGACAAAGTCAGCTTCATCCTCCAGACTGGGACAGTGAGGGCAAGTTTTATGTTTCTTCTCATACAGGTCAACAGCTTCTCTACCAGATTCCCAACAACAGAGTCCTCACCAGTAAGACAGGGCTTTTGTGCTGCCTGTGAGAGCAAGAGCAGGTGATGAATACCATCAGTAGGAACTCTAATTCCAAGTAAGAACTCTCACCTCTTTGAGCCTCGACCAAAAACATGCCAACAGAAAGGACCATTTCTTTCTGGATGGATAACAGTACAGGGTACAAAGTATATGGGGGTTTACTTCTTATCTTCTAGAAAAGGCCCTGTTTTCCCCACAAATACATAGATCAGAGACTGGATTCCTTTCTTTCTCTATGTCTGGAGTTGTGGGAGTGCCAGGTCCTCCCCAAAGACAACAGCCATAATAATTCCCCAGTTTTGGATCCTATTGGAAAGGCCACAACTTCTTGTGCCATGGCCACTGTAACTGAAGAGAAGCTTCTTGCCATTTCTGCTCCTTTATTTTTGACCTACCAAAAGCCCAATTGGCAATCCTGTACCATGGTCACTGCAGCCACCTCAACTGGTTTCCTAAACACTGACAGTATGAAGAATGTCTTCAGGATAACACAGCTTCTTGAAGGCTGATGGAATGAGGAGCTCTGGAAAAACATACAAACACACACACAATTGTTCACAAGCAGGAAAGAAACCCCATCATCTCTGAAAGTAGCAGAGGCATGAATGCTCTGGACAGGGGTTTCAACTTGAGTTTGATTCTCCCATAGGTTACTGAAGATGGAAGAATTCTTCCCAGAATCTTTTTGGCTGGACTTGAAAAATGAGAGAAAAGCCTTTTTTGCCCTTTGCAAAGGTGAATTGTCTTAATCATGGTGGCAATCGATGTAAATACCTATGTGATCCTCTGAAATGCTCATAGAAGTATACCCAGTAGTAATAACTGATGTCTATATGTGTATGTACATATATACACATATGTTCATGTGAGTGGATTTCAGAGCCCACCAATGGGCACATCAGTGTTGCATGCCACATACACTTGTAACAGACCCATTGTCTCTGCAGATGAACAGATCTGGATCTGCAAACCGAGTTGCTCTAACCAAGGTTGAGGAATTTTCCTGCTTAAAAACCCAGCTGCTGTCAGCACCCTCCAAGACAAGTTCCACAGAGCTGAGGAATACCTGCTCAGTAAGAGGGTGCTGTGCAGGGCTCCCCAGGCAACCATAGTGCAAAGGTAGAGATTGTAACCTGGAAAGTCATGCATGAGTAGTGTGCTTGATTGAGCCTCAGAGAGCTGGATTTTTCCATAGGTATTTCATGTGGTTACACCACATCTCCTCAGCCCATGAGATTTCATTCTGTGGGGCAGAGGCTACTTCTCTGGTTAGTCTGTCTTGCATCTGCACTTCAGTTCTTTCAAGGTAGATCTTTGTCATCACAAAGATTGGAGTCTACCTTTGTCTGGAAGCTTAAGAATGGTTTCAAAAGGCCAGACGCTACGGGTCTGTACAGGAGGTCTATACATAAAGCCTTGTGGAAAGCAATTTAAATGAGATATAATCCCAGCTTCTTATACAAAGCTGGCATTTTACAAGTGATACAGCTGCAGTATCTGTTCCCTGCAGTATAATAAAGCCTCCCAAATACCTTCTTAACTCTGCTTCAATGCTGCAGAAGTCTAGACCTCAATCAACAGGCAGCGGCTACCAGTCACTAACACTTTGGGTTGGGGTTGTTTTATATTTCATTAACTATGCAGGTTCTTCTTTGTATAATGTATACCCTAAAAGCCACTATTAGAATGTTTTGTAGAGAAGAGCAGCAGGAAAAGGAAGGGAAAAATAAGGCAGCAGAAGTCATGAGAAGAGTTTCAGCTACCGAACACTACTTGTGTTCTGGTAACTCCATTTCCCTTTGCCTCAGTGTCCCTCCCTCAGCTGAGGAATGCATTATAATTAAATCACTTCAGTGCTTTGAGATGAGTGAATAAACCTTTCAAAGAGGAATGCAAAAAAGATCAATTATCCCAGGAGCTGCACTTCCCAGCTGCCTTTGATGCTGCCTTTGGTGTGCACTGCTAGGCATGCAGGGCTCTCTAAACTTCATGGTGCCCGGCCAGGCATGGCATTGTCAAGACATGCCAGCAATGACAGTGTGATACAGTCGTGACAACACTGGAGTATTGGCATGGCAAAAGCACCTTTTGCCATGGAGTGATCACTGCATGTCCTGGCCAAGTGGTGATACCAGTTCCTCACACTGACTCTGTACCACATCCCTGACATTCTGCTCTCCTGGCTTGGCAACTTTACCTTGCAAAAGAACACAGCACACACAGCAACTTCTCCAAGGGCTCCTCTGGCCAAAGCAAGCAATGCTCCCTGCTTACATTCATCCACACATGTCTTTTTGTTACAAAGGAATTGTTGGCTTCACTGCAAAGGGTAAGAGAGACTTGTAAAATGAGGCTGGACTGTGTTGATGCAGCAGGCAGTGCATGGAGCAAAACAACATCTGCCTGACAAAATCAGACCAAGGGCCTCAGACCAAAATGTGGTCTCTGACATGGACAAGCACCAGGGGAGAAAGTGGTTGGACCCTATCTTAGGTCCCATCTTGATTTCTAGTAGTGAGAAATGGCTTTTGCTCTGAAGAAAGGGGCTCCATACACCTTTGAAAACTGTTAGCATTGTTTTAACAGCATATCCTTGTTATTTCTGTAGCCATCCAGCAACCTTTGATGATAAAGGGAAACAATTCCCAGATTACCTCACTCTGGCAATAAAAGCAATGGTGCTGTATGAAGGGCTCTTTGTGTCCAAACATAAACTTTGCATATTCTCCAGTAAATATTAGTAAATCTTTAATTACCTCCTGCTCCTGTCCTCGGCACAGCTTCTATTCCTCTTACACAGAGCTGCCCTTGGCATTTCCATCCTCTCCTACAAGCGCCCTCTGCTGCCACTCACCTTAAAACCTGGGAGAAAGGGACAAAGATGAATTGGATGGGGTGACTGAACTGGCTGTGGGTTTGTGTGAGCTCGGAGTGGTCATGGATTACAGCTGCCTGCTGTGCCGCGTGTTGAAATACAGCTCTCACAGGTACATTATTCAGCACCCCTGGAAGGAAAGAAGTCTGACGTCCGCTCTCACTTCCTCATTGCCTGCACGGCACCATATGTGCTATTCTTTGCCCAGGGTTATGTCAGGCTGACCTGTGTCAACTATGGTGCTGCTTCTGATGATCTGACTGCTCATCTGACCAACCAGGTAAGCTGAGTTCACTCAGCTCAGCAGAAGGGGAGGGTGAGGTTGACAGATGGGAAGCAAAAAGGACTTTTGAAAGGCTAAAAATAAGGGTTTCATGCATGCAAAATCTCTGCAGTCAGGAAACGCACTTGGGCTTGTGGTCAGGCATGGCAACAGGGCACAACAGAAGCGTTACCAGAGCAGGTTCTGTTCTCTGCCATGGACCAGCTCCCTGCTTACCTGACACTTTCTCTCCCTAGATCTCTTTTTCCTGCTGTTATTCTCTCTTGTATCTGCAGACCATAAGCTTCTTAGGACAAGAAGACTTTGATTGCAGCTACCTAGCTCAAAGGAGCCTTAATCTTGGCTAAGGATTTTGCTGATCCCATTGTGCTGAAATACAATAATCATAATGATGTAAGATGCAGATGTGTTCTTTGAGAGCCATCATTCTTAATCCTTCATCTTTGCTTGTCCTCCTTCTCAACTGTGAGCTGTAACAGAACAAAACTGTTCTGGCATTTACCTCCATGCAAAACTGAAGCCTTCCTTGCTCAGATCTACCTCAGTTTTTACTTCAAATGAAGCCTGTAAGTTGTTAGAAGTGGCCCTGATGAAAGAGAATTAAAAGAAGGAAGAAAACAGTTTGCTTTTAAAGCCCTTCTGTGCTCCCAGAATCATGCTGTGTTCTGAGAACCAGCAAAATACACATTAGGGAGGAATCAGACAAGCCCACTTCAGTTGGAGTTTTACTGTTCCTGTAGAAGTGCAGCTCAGGACAGCAGATTATAGCTGCTTCCTGCAATATATGCTACTATCAGTGTGCCACTTGTTTTCCTGGAATAGTTTGTTTGCTCAGCTACAGAGCTATCCCTATGGGAATTCAGGTGCTGGGGTAGGATCCCAGGGCACAAGTGATAATGAACAGAGGACAGGTGCTTATTAGCAGAACACAAATTATCTGGGATCCTGCTGGGAAGAGGGAAAGGAAATTTGCAGGAGCAGCTGGTAATAGGCCAGACTTCTTCAAATTACAGCTGATTCTGCTCTCCTTCCCTTCCTGCCCTAGCATCCCACCTGGAATCAGCCATTTTCCCAGTGTCTTTCCAAAAGGCAAGCGTCAGGAGACACATCACTAACCAGAAGCTTTGCAACCTCATAGTAAAGGTCCCACAGTTGAGTTGGGAAGCAAAAAAAAGACTTCTGGAAGGCTTAGCTCCATCTGACAGAGGGATTAATGAGCAGAAGAGAGAAGTCCTCACCTTGGTTCCCTCTAGGGATCCATCCTCTCTCCCAGATGTAGGAGACTTCCAGGCACTGGAACTGGATTTAGTCCAAAGAATATCATGTCTGTGACTTGAAAGCACCTCTCCCTGTCACACAACAGTGCTTTGACTTTGGGTAACTGTTACTACAGCATCCACGTGGGTCAGGCACATTTCTGCTTGTGGCAGTGTTGTACAATGGGAGTCAGGACACTGGCTCAGTTTTAGCTCTGCTAGTGAGGAGCTCTACTCCCTCCACCTCTATTGTGTGATGCTGGGGCTCATCCCAACTCCAGATGCCTGGAACAACTCAGGGTAGCTGGATGCCTGCCGTGCAAGGCCATTACTCTTCAGTGCCAGAAATCTAATCCTCCCTTTGCTGTGTTTCCCCATCTCTCAGTACATGCAGAACTCCCTGTACAGCCAGCTGAAAGACGAGACCATTTGGCGGATGGAGCATTTCAACAGCTACGTTAATGAGAAGTTCAGAAAGTCCAAAGGGCTCCCCAAAGACTGGGATTTCACTGTGTTTACTGTAAGGGGATGGTGTGCTCATCTGCCTCATTAGGGTGACAGGAATAGCAGGAAGACACACCACTTCCCCCAAGGAAACACATACACTGAGCGAGAAGGTATTGATGGTCCCATAGTACCCATTTATCTGCAGATGCTAAACACAGAAGTGAAGACACAGAGTTTAGTTTTAATAACAAACAGCTGAGAAAAAGAGTGTGACTGTAAATGTTAGCTCTAAAAACGCTATTATGGTCTTCATGTTCCTGAGCAATGCTGTTGTCCTGCATTAACACATCAAGTACACATCAGAGCTCTTCAGCCTGTCAGCCTGGAAAGGGACTACACTTTCAGCGGTCTCTTTCCTGTCTAGCTTGGTCTCACCATTCACTCTGTCTTATTTTGCTCCACGAAAATCATGTCAGGGCCTTAGATCTTCTCTAGCATGGAGGAGAGAGAAGAAGATTCAGATTCTGACCATCTTCTTGTCTCACTCAAGAACTTATCTGAGGCCCTGAGACTTCATCAGCCTGAGTCTAATGGTGCATCAGTTCCCTACATGAGTTGCTGGGTGAAAAGGGCAGGGGACACAGCTTTCTCAGGTTAACTTTGGAAATGGGGTAGTTTAAAGCCAAACACAAAGAAGATTAATTGTTAAAATACATTTTTGTTCAGAAAAAAGGCTCAGAAGAAAATGTACTTGAATTTGCCAAATTTCTCAGGGGATCAGAAACTTTGCAGCCAATTTTATGGTATCTCTCTCCAGTTAGCAATTCCCCACTGTGCATTTCAACTCCAAACTGAGTGAAGCTTAGCATCCCCTACTACAAGTTACTCACCAGGCTTCTTCAAAACACCACGTCCAGCACAGCTGTGAGGGGGTTCTGAGCCATCCCTGTCAGAAATGGCTGTGTTCAGCTCACATCCAGGTGCCCCCTAGGAGTAAATGAAAGAGCACTGCTAAACACTGTACAGACAGCTCATTCAGAGTAAGGGACAAGGGCTGAGATTCCTCCATGTATCAGTAGTCTAGAGAACCAAGGTCAAGACAGGGTTTCATTCCACTCAGTCTAGAGAGAAGCTCTGCAGGAAGCAGGGTAAGGAAGAATGCCCCTAAACCCAGAGGACACCTCTGACTTACACTGACTCCTTCCCAATGATCAGTTTCCACCTTTCCCTGTCTTTCATTTCAGAAAAGGATGAAGGAGATCATTTTGCAGTGCTTCCTGGCAGCCAAGCACAAACTGGATAGCAAACTGGGCTACTTCGATCTCATCGGTTGTGACTTTCTAATTGATGAGAACTTTAAGGTATGAACACAATACTGTGAAATACTAAGTATAATATTGGCCAGGTATCCAACATAGCACAGTTGACACAGGCTCTGGTGCTAGGAATTAAATAGAGCATTAAATCAGTCCTTATCAAGTGCAGGATTCATTTTTCCCTCCAGTTCCATTGTCCAGCATCAAGACATGGCACCTGCATGTTCACTGCACAGAGAAACCCTGCCATTAACAGCTCAGGATGGGAAGAGCAGTTTTCACTGCAGGTGAAGCTGTTGTGTGCAGAATTCCCACAGCAAAGTGCAGTTCACAATGAAAAGTATTGAAATCTTAATGCCCACCCAGTTTCTTCTTCCTCCAGAACATGCCAGGTAATCAGGCAGCATAAATCAGTGCGTAATGCCTCTACCATCACATCAAGTACAGTGACCTATACTAGCTGAGTATCCATCAAAGCCAATGAAGAACTCACCCTCCCCATGCTGAAGAATCAATCATTATTGATTCTGATGTCAGCATCAGCATCTCCATGTCCACCTTTAGCTATAGGTCAGGACACTGAGTCCACAAAATATGTTAGAATTACAACTAAAGCTTGTAAGGAGCAAGTAAAACACAGACAAGAAGAGCCAGAAGAAAGGGAAAAGGAAATATTAAATAAAGCAACTGAGGTGCTTTCAATGCAGCACAGTCCTTTAAAACCACCTGGCCTAAACATAACAGAAAGCCATCTGGCAGATTCTGCTGTTGCTAAAGCAGAAAGGAACTCAAACATATTCCAGCAAAGGGCAGTGGGAACAGCAAACCCTATGAAAGAATGGAATTAATGTATGCAGCAGTGGGTAAGGCACCTGAACAATAGACTCCTTTGTACAGGAAGTCAATGGCAAAGGAGGGTAAATGGCAAAGACACAGAAACTGGTGCTTCTCAGATTTCAGGGGGAATTGTCTTTTGCAAGGTTGGCATGCAAAGCCCTGGCTGTGTAAACTTTAAGTAGAATAGAAGATCCAGTATCACTGTATTGTGGTAATTCCTACTTGGCTCCTTAAAAGCTTCACCATTTAAAGACCATTATGTCCCCATGTATTTTACATATGGAGAGATAAACAGAATCTGTTTCTCTACAAGTATTACCTACAAGAAGGATGAGGATTTCTGGACACTGAGTGGAGACAGAGTCAGCTGGAACCTGGAACTTCCCTTTGGGAGAGAGTAATGTGGAAATAGCCTTATTCTCCCTGTCATCCTGTTTCATGACACGTGTAGAATCCACTTTATGCTGATTCAACATGGTCTTATACATTCAGTCCTACAGCTCATCAGGCCTTTCCCTCTTATTTGTCTGAGATATAAATGCCCCCAGCATTATCCCTCATAATTCTTGAAGGCCCTGCAGCATCCTGATTCTGGAAGGTGTTTTTCCTCCCTCTGAGTTCTCAGAAGCATAGACTATGACAGCAGGCCCTGATGAGAAACCACAGCGCTCTGTAGAGCTTTGCATATTCATATGTAAGCTGAGAAGAAAATGAAGTGCTTGAAGAGGAGAGGGAGCTGAAGTGAGGGATGTGGCTTTGCTGTTGTTGGCTTTTTTCCTTGTGCTGCCTTACAAATGCTTAAGTCACTGCACAGCTTAGGACAGTGTCATTGAAATGCTCAAGGAACCTGCTTTCAGAGAGCATTGCATCAGCCATGCAGAAGGGCTTCTCTCTGGAGGTATGCTGGGAAAACAGATGTGTAAGGTTTTTATCAGCCATAAAGGGATTCAGCTCTTTATCAGCAGAGAACAGACTGAACATAGATAAGCTATTTGCCAATTTGTCAGAGGTGTACCTAAATGAAGATAACACTCAAATCCCTAGTCAAAGCAGGGACGGTTCCTTTGATTTGAATGACAGAGCTTTTCATTCACCCCCAGAGCATGAGGTACCATGTGGATACTGTGGACTTGGCTGTGTCTACCCCAGGTCATGATGATAAAAAAGGCTCATAGAAGCTTGTTAAGACTGTGGAAAACAGACCCCACTGCCTCAGCCTCTGGTCTCCACTATCGCTAAGCAGGTCTCTTTTTGGGTCAGCAACATCTGAGTAGCCTTTTCAGAGCTTGGTTTGTGACTGTGCTTTTGTGACTGTGCTTTTGGCTTCAGCTATTTCCACACAGGATAAAGAACAAGTTATTTCATTCCTATTTCTGATTGATATTTCAGTGCTGCTTAAAGCTCCAGCCAGAGGTCAGGCTCCCTGGACACAGGGGCAACAGGAAAGAACCCTTGACAGGTCTCATGCCCTTGACAGGCATGAACCTAGTCTCATCATCCAGTGTTCCTTTGAAAGACTGAACTGCTGCTGTAAGGATGATTCTACAGCAATGAGACTACAGTAGTAAGCAAACTAGATGGAAACAAAACCACTGCATCCAGCACTACGCACAGAACAAGAAACAAGCCCCCAGATCCTGATGTAGTGCAGGACCTGGCTGCTGCAGTGAGCCTGTTGTTCAAGAGCCTTTGGACAAATCCTATTTAAAGTTTTTAAGCCTACCTGTAATGTCTTGACAGAGCAAGTCTGATGTGACAGAACACATTGTAGTGGCAGGCTGCAGGGAGCAGTAACCTCTTCATCCCTTAGAAACATCCCGAGCAGCACTTCTGACCAGAGCCACAGGGCACTCATTATTGTTCTCATCACTTGAAAAGCCTAAAGGAAAAGATCCATGGTTAGAAAGTCAAGGACAGATAATTCTGGGTTTTGGTTTCCTTTCTTTATCATGTTTGCTAGGAAATTCTGAGCAAGTCACCTGCATGGCAGATGCAGAGAAAAGCATAGGAATTTCATTTACATGAAATCCCCATGAAAGTTATGGATATTCACATAGATGTGGTGAATTTTGGCCTTATTCTCTCTGCTTTTCCTGGAACAGAACGAAGGGCGTTTACTAACTTGCCCTGGTTAAGTACATTTCCAAACTGTGAGACATTCAGACAACACAGTAATAGGGAATGTAGAAGATGAACAGCGTGATAGGTATCACAGAGAGCTTTCTTCCTCCTGTCAGTTGTATTTGTTTTGAAGGAGAAGAAACCCAAACCTAATCAAGAAAATTATGAAGGTTCATTGAGTTTGTCTCTTAGCACAAAATCTTCGGAGCTTTTAAGAGGAAAAAGAGCACTTACTGAGAATGGGTTTGCCAAGAAAAACGTATGTAACTTCGGTGCCCTCTGTTGGCATCTGTAAAGCAGGTTTGTCAGCAGCAGCTCCACTTCTCCTCTGGAGAATCAAACACCAACAAAGACGTGTCACTGCCTTCACTTGCCAGCCTCTTCATAAAGTATTTCAAAGAAGTGAAAATTGTTGTTGTATTTTCTTCTTGGCAAAAGAAAGCACCAAAGTGAAGGCCATCACGTTGCCAAAGCAAACTCACTGCTGCTGCAGCAGCAAAACCACAAACCTGTCCAATTATATTCCTAAATCAATCAGAAGAGAGTAAAATCCTCCTGGGGCTGTTACACAATTAAATATCCCCCCTTACAAACTGCTGATAGTTCCTACATGTGCTATATGCAGCATGCAGCACCATATGGTGGAGGCAGGAAGTGAACAGTTTCTCTTGCTATAAGGGAAAGGAATAGTAAATGGAATTACATGCAAGTCAATTGTTTGGTTTCACACAGGCTAATAACTGGACATCATATTCTATGGCTTGTAGCTTCAGCCCTTGGCATTTCAAAAGGAAATGGAGATGAGATGAGTACAGATATGTAAAATTAGTGCCTTAAGTGGCTTCTACTGGGAACTAAAGCAGGAAACCATGGCTAAGGGCTCATTGAAAACTCAGTCCCATGTTTGCCTAGTTTTGAACCCATGTCCACCTCAAATCAAAATGAGTCCTAGATTCCTTATAACAATATTTCATGGTATCCAAAAAACTCAACTACAAACTGTTACAGAAACTGGTATGTTAAGAAACACAAGTGCCTTTACATACCTATAGAGAAGAGTTAACCTAAAGAGCATCAGCTGAAGACACAAAACTATGTGTAGTGCTGTTCTCAAGTAAGTAAATGAATGCAAAAATGGGATTTTGTTTAACTCATCCACTCTGTCCTGTTTGCATTCTATGTTAGGCATTTTTGTCAGGATTTGTTAGTGCTCCTACCTCTCAAAGTGGTCACTAAGTCATCCAGAGGGCATTCCTCTGACTCCAAGGAGACCCAGCCCAGCTTCCTGACTGGCATTTATCTTTCCTAGGTCTGGCTTCTGGAGATGAATGCAAGCCCAGCACTGCACACCAACTGTGAAGTCTTGAAAGATGTCATCCCAGCTATAGTCTATGAGAGCCTTGGTAAGTGAACAAGTCACAGTCTTACTAGTAATAGTCCACAGATCACAGGTTGGAAACATCTTCCCCTCTGCACCCCTCATCCTTCCCCCAAGCACAGCTGCCCTATGCATACACACAATGGCTTGGGTGTATTTAGCATCAGAGTGTCCAGACCATCCCATAACTGCATCTTCCTTTCCACATTTGGTTCTTCTCTTTTCAACAAGTGCTCAAAGGCTGCAGGATTTTGCCTTTAGAGACACTGTCATTTTGTGCTTCTCTATCACGAGGATGATGCAGACCTGGGCCAGAAACAACCCCTGAAGCTCCAAAGTAGCCTGCATAAAGGCTGATACATGTGGTCACACAGAGACAGTGCCAGCCTGGCCAAAGTGCTGGAGAATTCTCCACAGAAGCCTGGTTGAACTAGAAAGGTTGCCTTGTTGGCCAGAAAGAAACATTAACACTGTCCTCACTATACCACACGTGTGGCTCTTCGACTGGCATAGAAAACCCCCCAAACCAATGCAGAGCAAAAGGGTTTCCACAAGTTCAGAAGATAGAAAACTAAAATAAAAGCTAAATTTGACTGTGTTGTGCATGTCCAGCTCCTTTTCACCTTACATAGACAAACAGGTATCAACCTCAGCTGGAAAACAAGGAACTTAAACTTCCTCTTTAAACCAGGAACTTAAATTTTCTCTTAGTTACAGTAATAAAGACTCTCTCACACAAGCTACACATTGCAACATCCACAAGGGTCACAAGATGGCAGGATCACACTGCCATTGAAAACACTCATGTAATGAAACACTCATTGAATTCCCTGTGCCCTGGGGTATTCATAGGCAGCACCACAATGAATCTCCCAAAGCCTTTGCCTGTGCCCTGGTCTGGCCAGGTTCCTGAAGGGTAAGTCGGCTGGAAAGCCAGATCGTCTTCTCCCCCCTCCCTAGTGTTATTTACTAGTAAGGTTTCCCCTTTTTCACTCATCCACTCCTTGATGTCTAGCATGGCACAGACTCTGGGGCAGCACTGTACCTTAGTTGTGCCCAACAGCATGCTTGTCTTCAGTTTGGAGGGAGAAAGCACAACACAGAGCATCTACCCTTAAAAGCTGCTGATTTCTGCTGTCCCCTATACTTAACATCATTGTCTGCGGGTACAAGCTAACTTTACAGTACTTAGCCCAGGTGGTTCTGCTCAAAGGATTCCATACAGATTGCAGAAATCCATCCAGGGCTCAGCACAGCCATGCATTCCATAAGCCCATACTGAACCTCACTACATATGTGTAGCACTGAAAAGGAATCACAGAATCACAGAGTGGTTTGGGTTGG
>JANHGB010043604.1:6552-20862 GCA_026283785.1 Coracopsis vasa | reverse complement strand
GGAAGCTACTTGCTTTTAATTGTCCTCTTCCTCCTTTTTTTGTTGGTTTTTTTTGTTGTTGTTTCCCAGCTTCCTGGGTTTATGGCTTCCTTCTTTCCTGCATGAACTACAATGGACGCTTGAGGCCCCTGCACAGTCTGGGCCTGGAGCAAGCAGTCCTGATTCCTCTCAGCTTCCCTGACATCTTGCAGCCTATTAACAGCATCCCACAGCTTAGCCACCTGCTGCAGGAGGACCTCCACCAGGGAGCACTGAGTGCAGCCCTGCCCATTGTGCACCCTCCTAATCTCATAAGACCAGTGTAGGCACTTAGAGCTCTGCACTGCAGCCTCTCCTCTCATCGGCTCTGTCTGGGTGCCTACGCTGGCCACTGCCAGGGCAGCCAGAGCAGAGCTCCCACACCGGACCATGGTCATAAGGTGAGTGCTCACCATCCTGCTCGCCTGCCCATGCAAACTGATGCACCACACTCCTAGTTGCTTGTGCTCCCTAGGGGGGTTTTTTAACTGGTTGGGGCTGGTGCTGTCCCTCCTGGCTCTGCCCCCTGTGAGTCAGCTGCTTGTGTCAGCTGAGCTGCTGGCTACTGGGCAAGTTTGTCACTTGTAAAAGGGATGTTAGAGCATGCAAATTTGCAGCAGCTGCTAGAAAATGCTAAGGCAGAAGCCAGAAAGATTCTAATACAGTGGTAGTGTTATAAAGCAGGCAATGGAATAAATTAAGAGGGTGGGAGAACTCCACTGGTAAGAAATTTCTTTGGCTGGTCCCTCACTCCCATCAGCATCCTCAACATGCTGCTGCACCCTGTAATAGTTACTCTGCTAATGTAAATCTGTATGTGCTTTGCCACAGTAGGGACTTGTTACTGGATGAAGCAGGTGAAACCCTGCATTGACAACAAGGTGCAAGGACTGAGGTTGGCCAAATGCCTCCTACCACAGTCAAGGGCAAGACTGGGTTGGCCTCTGTGTTTGCCACCAAGAAGAACCTTTAGCTCCGCTGTGTAATTGCTAAACACTTCCATTATATACCTCTGAAAGTATAGAGGTGATGACCATGCTGGGAATGCAAGCCAGACCAGTTTCTTGATCAATGAGTCTATTGTATTACAAGTCATCACCGTAATGTACAGCGAAACAAGAACCTTAGCCCAAGGCCCCCCAACCGATAAACACTAAAACAGCAAATACTGGCTGTAAGGTATGACATGCTGAAACTCAGAGATCAAGAGCAACAACTTTGAGAGCCAATAAATCAGCATTGTGACGAGTGACTATTAATCCGAAATAATGAATGCTTGTCACAAATACGATTAGACACACTCCGGTCAGATCTGTCGTTATCTCAACCCTTCGGGCCCCACGTTGGGTGCCACAAAGAACTGTTGTGGTTTAAGCCCAGCCGGTAACTCAGAACCACGCAGCCACTCACTCACTCCCCCCCTTCTTCCTCCCATTGCTCCTGGAAGGATGGCGAGGAGAATTGAAAGAATGTAAGTCCCACGGGTTGAGATAAGAACAGGCCGGTAACTAAGGTATAACACAAAACTACTACTGCTACCACCAGTTATAATGAGGGAAATAACAAGGGAAGAGAATACAACTGCTCACCACCCGAGCAGCGATCTGGGCCTTCTGGGCAACTCCCCCCAGTTTATATGAAGCGCCAGATTTTACTGCAGCACTTACTGCAGGCAGCATGTCCCACAGCGTAAGTGTATAAAACACACGCTAGTGCAATAGCAGTAATCACAAGCAAATTTATTGTGAGTTCCTGCTATCGGCACGGTGCCATCTTACACACTGGGCTGAAGCAAAGGCACAGGTGCTGCAGGGGGAGAGGCCGCCGGGGGGCACCCGAGCCCAGCGCTGCGCCAGGCAGCGCCGCGCCAGGCAGCGCCGCACTCTCGCTTCCCCCTGTTGCAGTATCAGCTCACACGAACAATTTACATTTTATGTTCGGTAAAATTAGTAACTCCAGAAAGCTAATTCAGTCAGCTTCATGCTTTAACGCTTGCTTCACGAAAACTCCTGGAGCTTTCCATAAGCCAGGAAGGCTACAGAGCTTCAATTCATACAGGAAAAAGTTGCGATGCTGTTCAGGCAGGAGTTTTGAAGGGCATGAAGGGCACAGAAATAGCTGTGGGGAAAGGATGCAAGCTCCAGCTGTCTCCTTTATTCAAACGTCAGTCCAGATCATGCTACTTGGGGCATGTTTGCCTGTTTGACAGGAGTTAAATACTAAGTTTCTCAGATGACAACGAAATCTGGTTTTGATGATAGCGGTGTTGTTCAACTGATGTGAAGGGTTAAGCCGCTTGCTGAACAACGCTATTGCTTACTCATAGTGACATATGCTATTGCTTACTCGTAGTGACATATAATGCTTGCTCAGGACTTATCGTGCCTGCCAGAACAGGGTGGGAGAAGCAAGGTCACTGATAAGGCTCGTTTACTTCATCTTGAGACCCTTGCCCACGACCACCAGGAGGCACTGCGCAAGCGCAAAGGATTCTTCAGCTCATTATAATACAAAGCGGGGACAGGACATGAATATGTATAGGCGTATTGCGCAACCTAATACTTATGTATCACTCTAGAGGATAAACGTAGAGGAGAACAACGCTGGAGCATGCATGCCTTTGTAGGAGCTATCCACCATGCGTCTCAGTGCTGAATAAAGCATTCTTACTTTTCAACTTTAACGAGTTGTGGAGTCTTTCCACGTATCAATTTGGCGAGCCAGGCAGGAGACGTCTGTTCGGCTGCAGGATCAGCTGAGAGGTGGGCATCCTAGGTGCCCCGGGCCGTTTGCCTGGAGGACCTCCGCTTCTCGTCCGCTCGCTGCGGGGGCAGACAACAACCTGTGCCAACTGCGGAAAACGGTATGCTTGTAATTTAGGGGGTCTGTAAGTCGTACACTTGGCCGGGGCTGCTGGCAAGGCGCACAGAGACGTCTGGTGCACAGCGTAGTCCCCGTACTGGGAAAGGCAGGGCTTGCAAGCCGATAGAGCGGCCGCTAGCGATCCCGAGGGTGGATCGGGTGAGTCCAAGGATTCGTCGACCGACAGAGCAGCCGTGAACCAGGCGAATCCGGGGTCTCCGCTGCATCCCAGATTTTGGGAGCCAGGACGGAGCTGCTAATGATTGTGTAGGAAGCAGGAGAAGGGTATGTGGAACCACTGTGTGGAGTGTGTTTGTGGGATCCCGTGTGAATGTGAGTGTCAGAAGTGGGTGATTGAAAGACTGGCTTTTGTGTTTGAGTAGGTGATTGAAAGATGGGCTTTTGTGTTAAGTGTTTAAGTGGGTGATTGAAAGACGGGCTTTTGTGTTAAGTGTTTTATGTGGCATAGCTACGAAGCCTGATCCGAGGTTCTGTGTCCTCCGCGAGGAGAGTGGCCGGACACGGACAAAGAGTATTTGTCTTGTGTTGTGTCTATTTGTTCTTGTGGATATGTCTGTATATGTCTGTCATTAGTGTTAAAAATTACAGTGTTTAAGCGGAGTGGGAGGAATAGATAGCCGTGGCTAATCGGGGGGTTAAGAAGAGGAAGGTTAAGAAGAGGAATTAGTAGATGTATTTAAACCTCCCCCTAAGAAGCGGGAAGGAGATGCAGATTCGGAAGATACCCTAATTCCCCCAGGCAGTCCAGTTTCCTCTCGAACCAGATAAAAACAGATATTGCAAGCTCCTCTCCGAGAGGCAGTAGGGCCCGAAGGGTCTACAATGTTGATCAAGGTACCTTTTTCCATGCTAGACTTGGAAGCATGGAAAAAGGTAGCAAAAGATTATTGCAACGACCCAGTAAGCATTACAAAACACTTACAGTTTATTATAAAACAACATCATCCTGATTGGAGTGACATGCAATTACTGTTGGAAGCAATGACGGAAACTGAGAAGCAACTAATATTAAAAACAGCAGGAGAATTGGCTGAAGACTATTATAAAGTGAGACAAGAGGATGTAAAGGAATTCTTCCCACTCCGGGATCCAAATAGATCGGCAAAATTGGCAAAATTGCAGGCTTACCAGGAATGGATTGTAAAAGGGGTAGAGAGAGCCATTCCAAAAACAATCAATTGGTCAGTGTTATATGCAGTCAAACAGGGCCCTTCAGAGTCACCATCAGAGTTCCTGGATCGATTGAGGGATGCAATGCACGATTGGTAGCAGTAGTGGAGGAAGAGAAAGGAGGAAGACAAAGGCAGGGACCACCACTACCCAAAACAGGACCACGCTTGGGCAAAGACCGATGTGCACTGTGTAAGAGATATGGACATTGGAAAAATGCGTGCCCAGAAAATAAGCAGAGTCGCCGCCCAACTAGAATGACTCAGGGAAGGATGGTCGCGCATATGAAAGAAGAATGACGGGGACCAGGGGAGTCTTCCCTAGCAGACCCACTGGTTACGATAAAGTTAGGGGATACGGGGAAAGAGGTGGAATTTTTGGCTGATACGGGAGCGACATATTCAGTTTTAAACAAAGCTTTGATGCCTTTAGAAGAAGATTATATTATGGTAAAAGGAGCAACTGGCCAAAGTGAAAAGGCTTACTTTTGTAAACCATTAAAATATCAACGGGGAAAACAGTGGGGCATCCATAAGTTTTTATATATGCCTAACTCCCCAAAAGCTCTTTTGGGAAGAGATGTGTTAGAACACTTGGGAGAGACCATTACTTTCAAAGGAGGTGAGATCACTTTGGAAGTAAACGGCCAACAGTATATAGAGATGTTAAGCTTAGTTTTGGTCACTAATCACGTCGAGGAAGGAGTCAGGGAAGATATACTGGATCAGGTATTCCCAGGAGTATGGGCCACCAATGTACCTGTAAGAGCCAAAAATGCACCTCCGATACAGATTAAGCTCAAGGAGGGAAAACAGCCAGTCAGAATCAAACAATACCCCTTGAAAAAGGAAGATAGGGAAGGAATTTGTCCAGTAATTGAAAACTTCTTACAACTGGGGCTGCTAAAAGAGTGCCAATCTGATTTTAACACTCCTATTTTACCTGTTCGTAAACCTGATGGGTCATATCGGGTGGTACAAGACTTACGGGCTGTTAACAAAACAACTGAGGATCTTTACCCTGTAGTGGCAAATCCATACACTTTGCTAACATGCTTAACACCAGAGCTAACTTGGTTTACTGTTTTATATATGAAGGATGCTTTCTTTTGCCTCCCCATCCATGAAGCCAGCCAGAAAATCTTTGCATTTGAATGGGAAAGCCCTAAGAGTGGGTGCAAAACCAGCTCACGTGGAAGGTGCTGCCTCGGGGATTTAAGAACAGTCCCACCCTGTTTGGAGAACAACTTTCAAAAGACTTAAGAGTCCTGGGAGGCTCCGCCAGAAGAAGGGAAGCTACTGCAGTACATAGACGACATCCTAATAGTTACCCAGACAGAAGAGGCCTGTGTGGCTTGGACGATAAGCCTCTTAAACTTTCTGGGACTCCAGGGGTACAGGGTATCTAAGAAAAAGGCCCAGGTGGTGAAACAGAAAGTGATTTACCTGGGCTATGAAGTTAGCTCTGGACAACGGACTTTGGGGCAAGATCGCAAAGAAGCAATATGTCAAACCCCACAACCCCAGAAAATGAAGGAACTGCGGACCTTTCTGGGTATGACAGGATGGTGCAGGTTGTGGATTTACAACTATGGATTGCTTGTAAAGCCTCTGTACGCACTCATTGGCAATGGAAACAGAGACCTCCAGTGGACAAAGGAAGCCACGCGGGCCTTCAAACAACTAAAGAATGCTCTCATGTCAGCTCCAGCTCTAGGACTTCCAGACGTGAGTAAACCACTCTTTCTGTTTTCCCATGAGAAGCAGGGGATTGCCCTGGGAATACTAGCACAGGACCCGGGTCCGTATCGACGAGCAGTTGCTTATTTTTCTAAGCAGTTAGACGCAGCGGCCAAAGGATGGCCTGGGTGCCTCAGAGCCGTCGCGGCAGTCGTGCTAAACATCCAAGAAGCGCGCAAATTCACCTTGGGCCAGAAAATGACTGTGCTAATGTCTCACGCAGTGTCCGCAGTGCTGGAAGTGAAAAGCGGGCGCTGGCTTTCCCCACAAAGGTTTCTGAAATACCAAGCCATCATGGTGGAACAAGATGATGTAGAGATAGTGGTAACTAACATTGTCAACCCAGCTTCTTTCCTCAGCGGAAACGAAGGAGAACCGGTACACCATGATTGCCTGGAGACTATTGAGGCCACATATTCCAGTCGTCCGGATCTGAGAGATACCCCTTTAGATGACGCAGAAACCTGGTTCACTGATGGGAGCAGCTATGTCATCAGTGGAAAACGGCATGCTGGATATGCAGTTACCACCTGCAGAGAGGTAATAGAATCTGGACCATTGCCCATGAACACCTCCGCATAAAAGGCGCAGCTGACTGCGCTGACTAGAGCCTTAGAACTAGCGAAAGGAAAGGATATAAACATCTATACAGACTCAAGACATGCATTTGGGGTTGTACATGTGCATGGAGCCATTTGGAAGGAAAGAGGACTATTGAACTCACAAGGGAAAAACACCAAACATGCACAAGAAATAGCGTGACTATTGGAAGCGGTCCCACTGCCGGAAAAGGTAGCAATCATGCACATCAAGGCACACCAGAAGGTGAGCTCAGAATTGGAAGAGGGAAATGAACTGGCGGATAGAGAGGCAAAAAAAGCGGCAAAAGGGGAGATAACAATTGAGGGGGCCCTAATTCCTGATGGGAAAATTTCCCTGGGAGGTAAACCAAATTACAGGAAAGAAGACCAGAAACTAATTGCAGATCAAAATGGAGTATTTAATGAGGAGGAGTGGGCTAGTACAACACAGGGAAGTATAATAGTTCTCTCCTCTTTGCTATGGTCATTAATAAGGAACGAACATCAAAAAATGCACTGGGGGGTAGATGCCCTATATAAATATTTGATAAGCAAAATTATGGCTAGAAATTTGTATGCTACTATCCAACAAGTAACCCACCAATGTGATCTCTGCCTCCAAACGAATTCCAAAAATAATCCTAAACCCAAAATAGGCCAAATTGGGAAGGGTAATGGACCAGGACAACAGTGGCAGATCGACTTTACGGAACCTCCAAGAAAAGGGGGGTATAGATATTTGTTAGTATTAACAGATACCTTTTCAGGTTGGCCAGAAGCCTTTCCAACTAGGACTGCAAAGGCTCGAGAAGTAACAAAAGCATTGTTACAAGAAATAATACCGCGCTTCGGGGTTCCAGCCACTGTGTCTTCGGACAGGGGACCACACTTTGTTTCAAAGGTGATACAACAAATTAATAAACATTTAGGCATCGATTGGCAGCTTCATACCCCCTACCACCCACAATCGAGTGGTCAGGTGGAAAAGATGAGCCATTTAATTAAACAACAAATTGTAAAACTAGGCCAAGAAGCTAGTTTACCTTGGCCCCAGGCACTCCCGCTTGTCTTACTGAGAATAAGGGTCAAACCCAGAGCAAGGGAAGGATTGAGTCCCTTTGAGATCTTATATGGCAGACCGTACGGAATGCAAAAGGGAACATCCTCACAGGTGGGAGAAGAAATTGTTAATACTTACATAATAGAATTGGGGAAGCAACTCAGAAAAATTGAAAGACTTGTGGCAGGAACTCGAAGCAGGGGATTGGATAGTCCAGTGCATAACATACAACCTGGAGATTATGTATATGTTAAATCCCTTAAATCCCTTACAGAAGAAACCTTGAAACCACACTGGGAAGGACCGTTTCAGGTGCTCCTTACAACTTTCACCACAATCAAAATTAAAGAACAGAGTGCCTGGATTCATCACACTTGAGTTAAGAAGGCTCCGAAGGCCCCTTGGAGAGTCACACCGGGTGATAACAAATTGAAACTAAAACTTATCCGAGCGAGATAAATGCACTATGCACTGTGGGTGAAAATGTTCACCAAGGAAATTGTTTTATATGTGATCATAATTTGCCAGGGAGCAGAGGGGTATACTGGATATATGAGAGAATTGTCGGAGCCTTGGAATGAAAGTTTCGCTGAGTATACCGGATATATGGGGAAATTGTCAGATATACAACATCTAGATCTGAACGTAACGGTCCTACGTGATAATCAAGTATATCGGTACCCGAAAGAATGGGAGTACAAATACAAAGAGGGGTGGATGCTTCAAGGGATGGTAGGAGACACAATCAAAATAGGATGCCGATTTATTAACGGGACTACCTATAAGAAACCAACCCAAATTAGTGTCTCGACTACCCTGACTGATAAGCAGATGACGATCTGTAGTCAGACAAATGAACCAGATTGTTGGCATAATTTTACACTGACACAGACCATCGAGGTGGTTTGTCTATGGGCCCCCAAGATTAAAGGAATTTCACTCAAATTTAAAATAAATGCCAGACCAATTACCAGTACTCAAGCCCCAACTAGACCAGTTAGCAACACTCGAGCCCCAATTAAACTTGTACCCAAAGTCTATGAGATTGGCTCGTACATAATAAGAAACACTGGCCAACAACGGCTGTTACTTAACCCAGAACGGTCTCTTAAGCATGTTGAGTTACTAATGCAAACTAACATTTCTGAAATTCAACCAGCCTGTTCTCCCCTATTAAAGACATTCTTTGAGGGCTGGACAACATGGCTACAGAAGCAAGTACCCTCCAAGGGCAGAATGCAAAGAGATCTGACTGGAGTATTAGGAATAGCATTGGGAATTTTAAATGGGATCGATTCAGAAACATTAATGAATAAATTGGCTACTGCAACCAACGACTTGACAAAACTAAGACAGCCCCTGCAGTCCTCTTTATTAGTGTTAGGGACTAGCCAGTGGCAAGTCACAGAAGTGTTACCAAAATAGGAGAAACTTAAGATACAAGACCATAAATTAATAATAGACGCACTTGGTATGGCCCAGGACAATATATCCCTAGCTCTTAGTTGTATACAAGCACAATTATGGATACAGTCAGTAGCCGCCTTAGTTATAAGGGAAGGTACTGAAGGTGTTTTCCCCATTGAATTTCGGAAGGCCGTTTGGGATAACGCTAATGACTTGGAGAGAAAACTCCAATCCTGATGGACCCTGGTAAATTTCACCTATGACCCTATTACAAAATTGGCCACAGCCTTTGTGCTTACTATACATAATGCCACAATTAACATTATTCACCCCATTATTGCGCTAGGGCTAAACCATGAGGGAACAGTGCTTTATCCCTCTGAACATAGAGTAGAGGCTCAGATAAAAGATGAGAAATGGCAGACAGTAAATATAGAATCTTGTATCACGCAAGAACAACAAGGGTTTATTTGTGAAAGTAATACAACCAATACTAAGGACATATGCCTCGATACAGAACAAGGCATTTGTCACTTTGAAGTCCACCCAAATGATATCCAAAGCACTGTACTTGTATATATTGGCCAAGGCTGCGTGTGCTTAAGAACTGCTTGCGCTTTTATAAGGACAAATAGTAATGAAACTGTAGCTGTTAAGAATAGTTCTAATCTCTGTATTTGTAATTTTGTTGAGATCACTGGATGTGACTTTTCGTATTCAACACCAGTAATATCCCACCAATTGATAAAAGCTAACTACACATTGTACAACAAATTATCACCTACACCTATTGGGATGAACCTTACATTAGTAAGGCAATTAATAAAACATCAAGACTTAATTGACATCTTACAAGAAGTTTGGGAAAATGGAAAGAAAACTCTAATAACCGTTCGTCATGACACGAATGAAATAAGCAGAGTTCTGCAAAGAGTAAAACAAGATACAAGTCACTACTGGTGGGATGCACTTTTCGGACGGTCACCCACTGCAACTGGCGTTCTGAATACATTGTGTCACCCCATTATTGTTCTTCTACTATTAGTTGGTATTAGCTTCATGTTATCTATTGTGTTATTTGTTTGGAATTGGAGGATGCTACAACGAGTAATGATTTTGACTTTCTTGTTAAATGCACATGGTAAAGCACTGGAAGATACCTTTCGCAGAAATTCACGAAAAGAAGAGCCTCTGCGCATTAGTAAAAGAATTTACTAACTTTATAGAAAAGGGGGGACTGATGCGAAGGGTTAACCGATGCAAAGGGGGTTAGGGTTAAGCCGCTTGCAGAACAATGCTACTGCTTGTTCACAATGAAGTAAAGCAGTCTTCCTCATGTGGGTAGGGGTCTTCGAGATGAAGTAAGCAGTCTTCCTCACGGTGTACTTTTCACCTTTGGCACAGCTGGATGCCCCAGTGATCACAAAATTGGCTGAAACCAGCCATCTGTAACTCTTTTGATAACTGGCAAAGATTTAGAACAGTGTAACCTTCATGCAAAATTTATTACGGGATGGGCAGACAAGGAGTATTCAAGGCTAGCAGATGTTCGGGAGGCACTATCTCTAAACTAACTGATAAGTAGAAGGATGGTATGAAATAATTTACTCAGTGGGGCCACTAAACTCCACAGACTTACAACACAAACACTGTTCTTTGTCTTCAACTTAAGTCAGGCTAAAAGTACCTTAACCCTATGTTTTCGAGGCCCTAGCTTTTATCATATCAAGCCCCCCTCCCTCCTTTTTCCTCTTTTGCCTTTACAAATTCTGTGACTTCATTTTGCTGCAAGAGTTTTGGCCGTTTTCAACTCGTTGTCTAATCTTATTACAAACTCATACAGTTATGTCTACATAGCAACTACATAGCAACACCTATGATTTGCAAAAGTCAATACATTTATGTGTTTATCACAATTCATTGCAAACTCATACAGTTATATCCACAAAGCAACACCTATGATTTGCGAAAGCCAATACATTTATGTGTTTATCACACCAGGGTGAGGAATTGAAGATAAGCACAGCCAGACCACCTCCAGGGGAACCACATGGCACCACTGGGACGAGAATGCAAGGGTGGATGAACCCAGGAAAGTCAGGGACTGCATCAACCCTTATATGTATCGTGTATATAGGTATCTTTATATGTAACCATCTGGAAGGACAAGCTGAGAGAACAAGAGATCGCAGCAGTATCTACAATAAGAAGGAGCTACACTGCTTTTAGAGTCACACTGAGAAGGAAGCACATGGCAGAGCCAAGTGGGGGACACATGGGGGCACTGGTGTTTTGTGGTGTGATTCGGAGAAATCTCCAGGAACTTGCCAACGAAGTTTAAGTTGACAAGCAGGTATTCTTTGTTGCGGCGCCGGGAGACGCAGGGGATAGCTCCTCCTAGCGTGTCTCAGCCGAACTTCAAACTGTGGTTATGTTGGTGCTTAACATGCATATTCATTAAACATCATACATATTCATTAACCGTCCGAGAACCGCTTTACATAATTCCATGCCCATTTTCACATGCGCACAGCAACGTGGTAGTGGTCTTTTGGGGGTCGTTTACTTCTTCCAACAATCTTCATCACTTCTGGCAGCCTTTGAAGCACACGCAGTAGATAATGCTTACACCAGCTTAATTGGTTTGGTAACACTGCAGACATAGCAATCATCCTGTCCTTCTATTTATCAGTTAGTTTAGTTGCAGCCCATCCTGGACACCTGCTAGTCCCAGATACTCCCCATCCCCCATGTCCTGTTTTTCTGTCCTGTTTTTCTTACACTTATTTTTGTACTAAGGTCATAAGGACCTAAAACTATGCCAACTACAATGGTTTATCTTATACAAGGATTATCATTATGTTCTCTAGCTACTCTTATTTTTTTTTCCTGTGAATCATGCACCTCAGTTATTTTCCATTGCTACTGTTACAAAGCCATCAAACTTAACGTTATTTAGAACTGATTCTACTTATTTACAAAGGTTTGTGTTTCATTTTGTGCCTCCTTGTCTCAGGTGGCCATTCGGTAGGATGGGTCAGGGTATGGGTCTTGCAGCCAAAAGTCCTCATACACGTTCTGTGAGCTCTGTGCCCCTTGCTGTGGAGTGGGGATGGGGCCTGGGGGGCAGGTACTTTGAGGGAACTGGGTGGGACCTGCTCACCCAGCTGGTGGTGCCCAGTGGGTCCCCTCCCGGTCCCTGTTCAGGTCCCCCACAAATCACCCACAAAGGCCTGAGCGCCCATTGCCACTGCCCCTGGTGCAGGAGGACCTGGGCTCTGTGCAGGGTAGGGCAGGGATGGCAGCGGGGGCCAGGTGGGTTATGCAGTGACACAGCTCTCCATGCCCAGCACAGACTGGATCCACTGGAGCCAGTGGCTGGATGGGCTGAAAAGCCTGGGGAGAGCTAAGCCCTTGAGAGACACCCCACTCTGTGCAGGTGAGATGCTGGGGGGGGGGTGGGGGGAAGGGGTTGGATGAGCCATGATGAGTGGCCAGCTCTGTGGGCAAAGCCAGCCACTGGCAAGCTCCCCACATCCATGGGTCACCCCACACTGACAGAATCCTGCAGTGATGCACCCTGCAGGGCAGAGAGTGCTGAGGGGTCTCCAGCATTGCAGAGGGGGTTGGGAGTGTCTCATTGCTCATGGCTCCATGCAGTGACACCCACAGGCTATGGTGAAACTGGAGGGGGGTTTGCCATGTCACATCCTAAACCCAGTGGCCAGGGACTGAGCAAGTCAGGACACACAGCTCCCCTTTACCCCCCACCAAGGGACCAAGGAAGTGCCACCGTGTGCAAGAGCAGAGGCAGGGGGACCCTCCCTCCCCATGACACCTTCCTGTCCCAATGGCTTCTGGAGCAGGGCTGAGCCCACTGCTCCAGGGCAACCTTCAGGGTACATGACCAGGGCATGGAGACGGTTTGGGGGGTGATTTCTCACAATGCTGGGCCAGCTCCAGTGCAGCAGGTCCTGGGTGAGCTGGGGATCCTGTACCAGCTCTCCTCAGGGAGGACTGGTGGGGAGAAAGGGAGCTGCATCCTCGGGAAGGGCCCAGTGACCTCCCCCAGTGAGCACTGTTCCCTGTCTTCCTTCTGGCTTGGCCAGATGTTGGTTGATACCGGGGCAACAACCTACCTCCTGTGTCTCTTCCATGTCCTGCTGTCCTGTCCCATCCCACCATCCTATCCCCACCTCACCCCTGCTCCCTCCATCCTGTCCCCACCACCACCCACTCTCCAAAGCCAGAGCCAGGCCGATGCTGGGAAGGTTGAGGACTGATGCAGAACCATGGTGACCACTGGACGGAGGCAGGAGCTGAAGGCTGGGATGCAAAGCCCATCTCCTTCTCCGGTACCAGACAAGGGCCAATGGCCAAGAAGACAAATTGACCACAAAGGAGTGAGGGCTCTGATGGAGGATGTTGACAGGGCAGGCAGGTGCTGGTGTGATGCTGATGGATAGGAGATGGCTCTGGAGAAGACGTCGGTGGCAAGCGTGGACCTCAGCACGATATCTCCATGGTGTGGTTGATCTGCCCCATGGCCTCGGTGCTCTCTGAGTGGGTACAGGCATGCGGACGGGTGCCATCCACCGAGCTGGTGCTGGTGAGGGAGGCTGTGCGGGAGCGCGCCAGCCGGGTCATGCTGGCGGATGGCACTGCACAGGCACACAGACATGAATGGGCTGCTCAGTTTCCTCTGAAAATCCAGCAGGATCTGAGCCAACAGCGACTCAAACAAGCAAAGCCACAGGTCCCGCTCCCTGAGGCAAATGACACCGGGCACTAGCTTGCAGCATGCGGTGTTGTGACAACATGAGCAAACTCCAGGCTGGCAAACGACAGCAGGGCAGGGGCAGGGGCCCCTGGACAGGCTGCACATCGAGAACATATCCTGGGAATGTGACCACTGGGCATGAGGCAGTGGGGACCCTGGTCACCATGCTCCAGGCAAGGAGTGAGCCAGGATGGGAGCGCTTTGGGCTCACCAGGGTGTACAGAGATGAGGCCAACCCTCCTCCATCCAGGATGCACAGTGGGCACAGTGGGCACTGCCAAGACTTGCCCACTTGGTGGGGGATGTCTCTGAATCTCATTTCTCAGCCCTCAGCCATGGGTCAGGGGGCTCATCTCAGGCAAAGTAGAGCAAGACAGAGGACATCTGGCTGGGACGGGCCATTCCACCACCCAGGCTGCTCCCAAAGGTGCCCAGGCAGCTCGAGGGCACAGGCCAGGCAGCACCATGCAGCAGCAGGCACTGAGCGGTACCTGAGCCTCTGCTCAGCTGCCGATCCTTCAGGTGGGCAACTGGCAGCGGCGGGGTGTGACAGGGGCAGGGAGGGCAGAGAGACACCATCATCCAGGCTAGCTGCTCTGTGGGGCCAGGACACCTCCACCCCCCACCCCCCCAGCCCCACATGTGCATGCACATGGACTTGCACATGTGCAT
>JANHGB010043603.1:0-29648 GCA_026283785.1 Coracopsis vasa | reverse complement strand
GCTTGGAGCAACCTGCTCCAGTGGAAGGTGTCCCTGCCCGTGGCAGGGGTTGGAACTGGATGAGCTTTAAGGTCCCTCCCAACCCAAACCAGTCTAGAATTCTAGGACATCCCTTTCTGCATCATTCCTTTATAGAATCATAGAATAGTTAGGGTTTTAGTTAGGGTGCCACCCCTCACACTAAACCATGTCACCCAAGGCTCTGCCTACCTACCACTGATATTTTTGAGTTCCTTATTTATGTAATATTCAGATACCTCACATTCTTCAATGCATTTATCTTCACAACAATTCTGGGAAGGCATTACTATTCTTATTCCTATTTCTGGATGGGAAATTTCAGCAAAGAAATAATGTAAAGAGCTTCCTCATGTCTGCGTAAGACATCTGTGGGAAACTGAACCACAGGAAGTGAATTCTCATCTTGTGCTTCTGTGCTGAACCATCCAGATGTCTGAAAGCACATGAATATATGTCCAGTGTTAAGGCTGGACATGCTTCCAAGAATTCCATAAGACCTAGATTGGTTGTTTGAAAACCAAAAAAATGGGCTTGGATATCGAAAAAAGTGATCCCATGTGTAATCTTTCTGTTCTTTGAAAATACTGTGGAAACCTTGTTAAGGCTTTTCTGACCTCTCTAGAGTCGTGTAAGCGGTAGAGTTGTCCTTGTGCAAAAGTCTTTGCTGTTTCAAAGATGGGTTCCTGTAGCTCCACTTCCCTAAAACGTGGCCTGCTACAGCCTTGAGGTTTCTTCATAGAAAGTAATTGTGGAATTGCAGTATGAAATAAGTGAAAGAGCTTTTCCTATTCTTTCGTCCCCTCTAAATAAAAGTTCCCATCTTTTCCCTTGGATAGATGCTAATGTCATCTCTCTGATGCAGCTGCCAGCACAGCTGTGTGAGGTACAGTTCCCACAAAGGAAGGTGCAGCAACTCATGGCTGGGGAGAAAAGCATAGAGAAAGCTGGTACTGGGGCTTAAGAGGGTGAAGGGGTGCAACTTTATAGGGATGCTGGTAATGGTAAAAAATCTTGAGACATGGTGGGTTGTGGTCTTTGCAGCCTCCATAAGCAGTTTGTGATGACAGGACAGTTTACAGCAGCGCACAGTATTTCATAATCTTAGGTTATAAAGGTGGAAATACTGCCCTTCTCATATCAAATCCCTTGTGTATTTTGTTTTGAGTGAAAGTCATGAATGTTTTTTTCAGTCTCATTTTTTACCTCGGCATGTCCTTAAACATGCCTGTCAGTGCTTTGTTTTGCATCAGGTTACCTTAGTCACCTGTTCATGTTTCCATTCATATTGAACATTCAGAAGCTGTATGATGAATAACCATTTTTATTTCCAGTCAGAGGTCAATCCCGTCCATTCTAGAGTCTCCAAATACACCAGTAGGCAAGTAACAGTATGATAAGTTTCAGAACAATAGTGCACTGAATTTTACATGCCTCAAAGAGTAACCTCTGGAGTTTTGAATTTCGAGTTGCAGTTCAAGGCTGCTACCCTGTATTTAGTTTTCTTCTGCTTTCTGAAAATAGAGTTTCTGTCTTTTCTAAATTTGCTTGTTCCTGTGCTGTATAAGATGTTTGTCACTTCACTGGAAAGCCATCTGCTTTTATGGGACATGCCTGTGTGGGCAAATTAAATTTACCAAGATTGGATAGGATGCTTGTGGTCAAGATTGAATAGGACTCAAAAAAGCTTAAGGCAGTCTCACACAAAATTGGGTTGATGCGAGCAATTATTGCAACTGTCCAGTGCAGCACCATCACGGAGCATTCATGTAGGGTATTGGTCTAGAGGTTTTAGGGATCAAATCTGGCTGCACTTTGTAAGGAAACAGCAGACCTATGTAGAAGACAGCTTTTCCTCTTGGCTAACTGAGGGACTGACAGAAGAGTAAAGGTTTCTTTGATTTGTTGTGTTGGCTTGTCTTGCTCCTGTTTATTTATAGAATAGAGTGTGATTGAGAGACACTTGCGCTGAAGAGGCTGTAGGAGTTATTGTCCTCAGCTGGCAGATGAAAGGATCAGCCTTCACCTTTAAAATGGTTAGGACTCACTAAATAAAGCCTTGTGGGGTGCAAGGGGATACCTACACCTTCCCATTAATCTATGTACGCAAAAAATCTAAAGCTAGATCTGAGTTTGCTCAAGCCTCTGTGATGTTTAATTCTACCTGAATGAGGTCCTTTTCCTAAAATGAACACAACAAAATATGATGTTCAATTTTCTTTTTTTTTTTCCCACTAAATCTTCTGCTCATCCCTGTAGTAATCATTGAACTGATAGTTGCAGTGACAACCGTCAGTCACAGTAACTGTTGAACTGACACAGTGCAGTGAGCTCATGAGGTGATGTTGCAAGCCAAGGAATAACTCAAGAAACCAATTTTTAGGTTTTATTTCAGTAGAGATTGCTTTTGATGTGCAGCTGGTATTTGGCTTCTTTCTTCTCACTGTATTTTGAACAGTTTAGGCTTTTCACCTTTTTTAGGGGAAAAAATGCCCCTGTAGTTGGCATGTTTCTAACATGACACTTACTGGGTTTTGTGATGGAAGCAGCTTCCAGCAGTCTACTGGCCCAGAACCCCATCCGTAGAAAGTTCCTTAAGTTTTCCAGAAATACAAATAGGAAAGTCAAGTGGATTGCAGGTCTGTTTTGACTAATCCAGCCAATTCAGATGAGAGTTTTTATGGGGACCTGCTGATATAAACTTATTGAAGGTTCCAAGTAACATTTTCATGTAAATTTTTCTTGCAATATTTTGTCAGGAGCCTCTTACCATTTCTTCCTCAGCTTCATTTCGAATTGCAGCTCTAACCTTGTTTGTATCAAGCTCTGGAAAAGGGTTAAAATAAAAGGACTGTTTAAGTCTTGCTTCACAACACAAGTAAATCCTAGAGCTGCAGAGCACAGTTGCATTTCACTCAGTGCCAAAAGAAAACGAGTGCCTCAAGCCCATGGTAGTGGCCAAGACAAAGTCTTTTGGTTGGACATTTTAATAAAAGGAAGTAATTGGCCTGATTTCTTTATTTACTGTCCCACGTGATGCTGGGTTTCAGTGAGCTGTTGGCTTGCTGTGGTTTATTCCTTTCCACGACAGACAAAAGGAACAGGAACGTTGAAATTGAAAACAGTCCTGTTGCTTGCGTCTCCCATTTTATTTTTGCCGGAGCCAGTGAATGCCCAACAGGCATTATAATGGATGGGTGTCACTTTACAGAAAAGTCTTTGGTTGGCTTATGCTTTTAAATGCTGGAGCTTTCCACAGGACTTTGAATTTGATAGTAATTTTCTGACTGCCCCAAGTAAAGAACACAAAATACAGCTCATTTCCTTCAGTCAAAATGAAATGTAAGAAATCTGCTGAGGTCTCCTAGATGGGAAAAAGCTTCAGGCAGCCCTGGACCCTGAGCCAGGCTTTGTCCTGCAATGCAAATATTTGCTACCTTCTTGTCTTCCAGATAACAACTAATGAAAATACACGTTTTGTTGAACATCACCATTGCCAGCATTAACTTGTACTGAACACAGAAAACAGGCTATTTTGTGGTATGTATGCCCATTGATTTGACCTAGGTAGGTAAGAAGAGGTGGTTCCTCAGGAGAGTTTTGGGTTTTTTACCACACTGCTTTAGCCTTGTTCTTGGCAGTAATCAGTCCCTTTATCACTCAGTGACTAACATGATAGCCAAAGAGTGCAGGAGTTCTTCAATGTGTTACCTCTATGGCCACTAAATGAAGAAACTTGCTTTGTAACTACTGGTATTTTTGTTGCTGTACCTCTGTGGATGGGCTTGGGATCACAACTGTCATTGACCCTTTTCTAAAAGCAAAATAGAATGATAAACTTTTAAACATAATTATTTCTGCTACACTGAGCCTAAACAACAGTTCTTGTGTACTTAGGAAGCAGGCTTAGCAAACCTTTTTACTCCCTCTCTATGCCTCTGCGTCATATACAGTCACTTTTATACTCTGTCTACATTTAATATTGGGCCATCCAGCTGTGGCAGTGACCATGTCTTAACAGACTGTCTTTGGTCTTGGGGACTGAACAGTCCTGGCTATGGAAGGTCAGGCGAGCAAACCAACAATGCTAAAAGAGATGATTATCTAATTCCCATGTTTGCTCCAGCATAAGAGGCCTTCCTATAGCCTCCTCATGGCCCCAGACACTACAAAACAGATATTGTTGGTAAAGATTATGAATTCCAGTGCTCTTTACTGTGTATATCTACTTTTCTATCTGTATATGTTGCAATAAAACAACATGCACAAGGTTATAAAAATAGCCTGGAAGTGATTGACATGCTAATAATGCTCAATCAAGTCAATAATGCTCATGTAACAAGCTCCTGAGAAAACAGTATTTTTGGTCAATAATACACTTTATAAAAATGAACTGTTTGTTTTTAATTAACCTCATATTTAGTCATTTAGTCATGCCATGTCCATCAAGCACAGTAGAGAAAAACACGTGCTGTCTTGAAACAGCGTGTTGTTGCCTTAAACTTTCCTCTCTTCCGTCTTGGCTTTCTCTTCTGCATTCCACCTTAGCATGTTTTGGAGGATTGAGGCAAATCATGGCTTGTCATGTCACTTTGAATTCAGTGCTCCTCCTTTGTAAGGAGAGTGTTAGGTGATTCATCTGTGACAGAACATCCCATTATGTTGTGACAGTCTGTCAAGGTGAACCTGCTGTAAGTACTTAGCAAAAATATAGTGTTTCTAATGTGTCACTTGACACTTTTTTCTTTTTATTTTCCTTTTCTTCCTTTTTCTTTTTCTTTTGGCTAGAGGCTGACAGGTTTTAATCCATTAAGTGATCTAAAAAAACATTGTTTGGCATTGTGCAATGCTCAGTAAAATTGAGCAGGACAGAGAGTGCCCACAAATTCCCTATAGACAGGAAGTAGGTACTGTGGTCTTAAGACTCTTCTTGCCACATGATGTTAACTAGTACATTGTGGGATTTTGTTTGGTTTGGGTTTTGTTTGTCTCTTTAAAGGGAAAAATTATATGCTATCAGGGGAGGAATTTTCGAAAAGAGGATGGATTCATACCCTAGTTATAAAGGAGATCTGAAATAATTTCTAACAGTTATGACTTTCAGATATGTAATTCCTTGGGTTGTTTTGTTTCTGTGCTTCCTTATGTACTTTATTTGAGTTAGGCAAGATCTGGATTTCAAGCATTCCCTAACTGATGCTCTGCCTCCTTTCTGCTCCAGGGACTTCACAGTAGCACCTTCTTCCTTGCACAGGGCTTGTGATTAATCACAGCATCTTCTCATCACTCTCATTAAAAACCTTTGTGTACCTATCAGTGCAATTAGATTGTGTGTGGCAGAATTAATAGTAAAAATAGGAGTGTGAAGTTGAACTTCAGACAGCTAAGAGGCTGCTGAGTGCTCTTGTAAGGAGTCTTAATTAAGTGCCTAAATGTTAGGAGCCTGTCATTAAGTAACCATTGTTTTGACAGTTTTTGTCTGCCTACGTGTTTATGTATGCTCCTATCAACATCACAGTTTCCATAGGAACTCTTGCTTTTTGCTGATGCCAAATTCCCTTATCTGCCCTGAAGTCAGTGGTAAATTCATGACTTACAAAAAACTCTGGCTCATGGTTTTGAACAAAACTACAGTAGATGACATCCATCAATCTGTGATTACTGAGCAAAGGTCTTAAAATAAGACAAACACTGAAGGTTAGAGGGAAGACAGAAAAAGGGAATCTGAAGCATTTTAATGCAAAAATGACACATGCTTAAAACCCTTCAATATTTCCCTTGTTTGTGTTCTTTTTCTTTGTCCTGGTGGTGAGAAGTGAAATCTACATCTAGTCCTGGATGGGAGAAAGGTTTCAGAGAATTTTGTGCAGTGTTGATTTAATTAATTTTGCATGGCATGTAGAGCAGTACCCAGTTTTATGTATTTTCTGCCCGGTGCTTAACAGCATTTGATTACATTTCCTAATATTTTGATTTAAAAAAGCAAAATTTCAAATTCTGGTAGTGAAGGAGTGGTGACACATGAACAGCACATTAACATTTAACACTTGCCAATGAACTTACTTTCAATCTGCTTTTATTCTTCACCACAAATATCTGTGGTGTGTTACTAACATTGGTGGCTAACTAACAACTGAGCAAAGAGCTTGAATATCTTCTGTCTCAACCTTCTTTGAACAAAGATCAGATCATTTTTGTTTTGGTGCTCACACCTGGGGAAAAGACAGCCACATCAAGGCCTGATATTTGCATCCTGGCTGTTGCAGTGTTTAGGGAATCATAAAGCTATCCGCAGAGGCTGGAGGTGGGTCAGAAGGATGGTTGCTACAGGCCTCCATTCATAAATGTACTTTCATCTGTCTTTTTATGCAGTCAAGATATGTTAAGACAATGTTTTTCCATCACTAGTGGAAATAAAGATAGAAATGAGCCCAAGTTTCAGGCTCATCTCACAGCAAACAGACGAAACTGGAAAAATTAGGTCAGTAAGTTTTGCAAAATAAATAATGGTTCAATATGTAATTTTTCAGCCCTTTTTAAGGGGGTAAGGCAATGGCACACGAATTGCATTGTGCTGGGTGAGGCAAGAGCAGGATGGAAGTATCAGGAAAGAAGAGAAGAAAAACATTTATCTTGTTAACAAATAGGGTGTTGCTTTAAATAAAAGATGTCAAGAAAAGCATACTCTCAGTTGCCTGTGTGTTATGAAATTAAAAAGATCAGACCTGTGGGTTTGCTCTCTCCATCTATATTCATCTGTGCTTCCTTTGGGCTGTGTTGCACTTGCTTCTAAATCATTTTTAACTTGGGTATGATCCTTTGCTATCATTACTGAAAACTATTGGACGTTTTCTTTGAACAGAGGTAAAATGCCTTTCTTCTAAAGAGGTGCAACATCTATGAGTGAGTACAACCTTATACAAAAGGCATTTTTATGTGCTCTGTTTGTTGCTGATATGTGTGTGAGCACAGAATGAAGTGGAAGAGTTACACTGCCAGATAGCTAAGGAGCATGACGATGATTTATTTGTATTAAGCCTGGTTTTCTGTATTGAGCAGAAAGTCTTTTCTATCTTTTTCAGAAATGGAGGAATAATTATGGTATTTTATCCTTTCATCACGAACTTTCGCTTGCAGTTTTACTGTAATCTATTTTTTGGTCTGACACCATCTTGCTGTGGTTAATTGCTTCACTGTTTCATAAATCCAAACTCTTAACCTTCCATGTAAGTTGTAAGCACAAGTTATATGCAATACCTTTTCCAGGAGGAAAAAAGACTCAGGTTTACAGTAAGATCTAGTGGGCTGAATTCCCATCTAAAATGTGGCTAGTGAAATCTCTGTTAGATCATTTACCTTAAGATTTCTTCTCTGTAGTACAAGCCTAATTTCTGGAGCAGGGTGACTACTGGACAGAAGCATCTTTGGATACTTTTAATTTTGCTCTCTCCATCTAACCTCTCCATCTATACACATGTGCTTAATTTGACCTGTGTGCTCCCATTTTTGTATTATTTGGTGATATGGTGCTCTTTTTATGTTCTTTTTCTAAAAGCAGGAAATACAGCTGATGATAAATTAGTATTATATTGGATCTACCCTCTGGATTTTTCAAGTAGAACTTTGGTTTGCATTATTAACCCCAGTTTTCCATTTGCCAATAATTAAAAAATAAAGGTTTGTGACATCAAAAGGAAAAGGAGAGAACAGGGAAAAACAAAACCTCTCAGAACTCAAACCAAAACCCATGATTCAGAGAAAGTATCTAAGGAAATGCTGAGCAGCTGCAACTAGCATTGACCTGAAGCTGAATAAAGCCAGCAAAAGACTGGAAAAGAAAATGTATTCTTCTCCAAGATGTAGTGTTTCCTCTTTGAAAATATTGAATTAAGAGAAATTCTGATTAGCTGTTTTATTTTCTTTTTCATAAAAAAGAATTATTACAGCAGATTTCATTTCAAACTCTCTGTAAGGATGAGCTGACAATGAATTACAAACATTGTGAGAATGCAGCCTTGGCTTTGTGTGTCCAGTTCATAGAAGGCAATAGAAGGCCAACAAAATGTGCTGGTTTGGTACCAGATGAAGGTCTGCCACCGCTTCCCTTTATTTCCAAACAAAGCTGTTAAAGAGAAGTTAGAACAAGTTTATTTTTAAGATATTTAAAATTTGAACTAGAATTTTAGGTTTGGCTTCTTACTTACAAAATGGAAATACTGTTGTGGCAATCAATGGTACCAGCGTGTGCCTGTCTGAACTTTGACGAGAGGGCAAAGAAACAGAATGGATTTATATATGGACATAGACATGCAGATATTCAGTCCAGCACATCTCCATCACTGCATACTTGCTTTTGGAGCCCTTGTTCAGTGTTTCTTCAGTTTTCATTGACTGATCCTTAGCTGCCTTAGCATGCTGTCCTCTCAGAAAGTGTGGTCCCCATATGGTGACTTTGTGTGGAATGCAGGCTGCTTGTGAACAGGAATAGCTGAGCATGCTGTCCAGCTTGCCAGAAGGGCAGCATCAAACATAGCAACATTGTCCCACATCATGGAAGAAGGCTGTTGAGCCCTGGTGTGTGTGTGAGCATGTGTTCCAGTGCAGCATCCTTCACTTGCTAGCAAAGACAAAAGAACTGGTGCAAGGCCAGATGGCAACTAAGTACCACACAGCCCCTTACTTACTGTCGCCGATCTTCCATCCACCCCTGAGCAGGATAGGTAGGGAGGAGAATCAGAAGGTAAAAGCTGTGGTTTGAGATAAGAAGTTTAATAGAATCACAGAATCCCAGTCTGGTTTGTGTTGGAAGGGACCTTAAAGCTCATCCAGTTCCAACCCCGTGCCATGGGCAGGGATACCTTCCACTAGAGTAGGTTGTTCCAAGACCCTGTGTCCAACCTGACCTTGAACACTGACAGGGATGGGGCAGCCACAGCTTCTCTGGGCACCCTGTGCCACTGCCTCACCACACTCATAGGGGAGAACTTCTGCCTAAGAGCTCATCTCAATCTCCTTTCTGACAGGTTAAAACCATTCCCACTTGTCCTGTCATTGCATGCCCTTGTAAAAAGCCCTTTCCAGCTTTCTTGTTGTCCCCATTTAGGTACTGAATAATTGATAATTGAATAATAATAACCAAATAATAATAATGACACAAATAGTTGAAATTAAGTAAAATGTAGTGATAATAGAAATAATATCAACAATAACAATACTGATAATAATAACGATAAGGAACAACAAAAGAGGGAGAAATGAAAATCCAGATAACACAAGTGATGCACAATACAATTGCTCAGCACCCACCAACCAATACCTCTGAGTTTATATACTGGGCATGACGTGCTGTTGTATGGAATACCCCTTTGGTTAGTTTGGGTCAGGTGTCCTGTCTCTGCTTCCTCCTGGCTTCTTGTGATCCTCCTCACTGGCAGAGCACAAGAGCCTGAAAAGTCCTTGATCAGGGTAAGTGCTACTGAGCAGCAACTAAATCATCAGTGTGTTATCAGCACTGTTCTCAGACTGAAGCCCAAACCCAGCACTGCACCAGCTACCAGGAAGAGAATGAACTCTATCCCAGCCAGGGCAGATGACTTAGCAATGCTGATGATCCACAGCTTGTTTCCATGCCCGCTCTTATTTTTGGCTAGATTTTTTGGTAACCATTTCAATTTGGCTTGCAAATGCAATAAACTCACATGTCCTTAAAAATATGAGAGGCAGAGAGAAGAACTAAAACTTATTAACTTATACTGCGGCCTGACTACAAAAACCCAATATGAGTTTCACAAGTGATTAACTGTGACACTTCTGTAAATTCAGACAAGTTCCTGCCATATTCAAGCTATTTTTCAAAACATCCTAGCTCAGTAAACTCCATTTAGTGCCCTGTTCTTTTTTTTCTGAATTTGCTTGCCAACACTACTGCTTATCCAGATTGGTGTGCCTGAAGCAGAGCTTTCTCATTGTTGTGCTCCTCTTGCCCAATCATTCAGTTTCCTATATCTCCTACAACAGCAATCCATAGTATCTTCAGCTCTGGAATGATGTCTCACCGCTGCACAATAGGTTTTCTGTTGGAAAACTGACATACATTGAATTAAGCAGAAGCAGCAGGTTCATTATAAGGTGAAGCCACCGGACAGAAAAGGCTGTATAATAGAAACATATTGTAGAGACTACTAAAATACAGCTTTTTGCATGATGGGAAGGAAGCTCTGCCAAGCTATAGGTAACTTGTCTTAGCCCAGGCTAATGATTGTAGATGGTTTAATTTTGCTTATTGCTATTCTTATGTGAAGTGCTGAAGAAGCATATAATTTTCATCTGTGTCTGTGAGTCTAAAGGACTCAGGTTTTCTTCCTGGAACTCTTAAAAGGAATACTGTGCCTTAAACATATTATGACAATATTTTGGCCCATAGCATTAAGACTTTAAAATGTTTAGGTCTTGATAAATTCCCTTTTGATCTGTGTAAAAATGGGCTATGGGTCTATGCTGCCTCAGGAGTGCAGAGATGATTCCTGATCTCAACATGGTAACTGTTTTATTTAAAATCTTGTCCAAACCCTTTGTTTTAATAAAAGTAACCATTGTCATTAATAAAAAGCTTCCTTTGAGTTCAGTGGGTTTCGATCAAACTATAGTGACTCCTATATAATGAAATATTTGTGTGTTGATATAGCACTTTGATCATCTGTAACATTGGCAGGTGTTCCACACTGACTTTGTGCTTTCAGAGTAGTAAGGAAAGTTTGTGTTAGCAAAATGTCCAATTCTTGAGCCAGGATGGAGCAACACTATTTTAAAATAACTGCAAATTTAACATAAGAGACGATGCATTTTGTGTGTCTGATATGGGGGTTGGGTGAATACTTTGGAGTTTAGCATCTTGTGATGTATTTTCTCATCACAAACTTCAAAATCTCAGGTTTTTTATCCCTATGTAACTCAAGATGAATATATACTTAAATCTTATTTTAGGGTCTTTTTATTGTGTTGAGATAAGCTGCTTCATTCAGATTTAATGCTGCAAGTTTCAAAATCTCTGTTACGAATATCCATTTGATTCTTCTATGATACCAGGGGGTTTATATATAACCATGTATCTTATTAAGGGCAGATTTCAGTGACAGCCAAAACAAGGAATTCTTTTACATTTGGGGGTTGTTGTAAGAATTTAAATTACATAATGGCTCCATTATTAAATAATGCAATGAAATAAACATCATTTAGCTTGTGAGCAGACCATTTCTCATGCGACAGTTATCAGTCTGCAGTCTGAGTCTGCTTTACATTTTTTAAGCATATACCAAGAAACGTATAAGAGCAAATATACCTTGTTTTCCTCTGTATGATGAGTTTTAAAGCAGAGGAAACGTTCTGGACACCCACTTCTGCCCCAGTTCAAGGTATTGATGGTTCTCTCCCCTGGAAGGTGACACAGTTGGTTTAGAGCAGCACATGGGAGTGATGGTTTGGAGCTCAGCTACACCTGAGTACCTGTTAGAAAGTTGCCACTTCCTAAGTTGAATTGTTTTATAATACTGAGTTTACATAAAAAATTTAATCCTGAGGCATCATGTACTAAAATGCCATTTAATGCACCTTAAATATGTTCCAGCCACATAGCACTGGCACGTACTTCACTAACACGTGTAGTCTTACAGCTCTTTTCTCTACCTGAGACTGAGAGTATCTACTTAGGGAAGATCTTAATGATAAACAAAGGAAATATGGGTGGAAATAAGTTTTGGTCAGTAGTACAGTCAATTCTTTGTGCATCCAGAAGTGAGATCACAGCCTTTTTGGGGTGCTACCCAAGTGATCCAGCTACAATACTCTCACATTTCAGTGGGTCTGATTGATACCACAGAGTGTTTGGAAGAGATAGAAGAAGGTCAAGATCCTTCTTTCCATTCTTGTAGCATTCTGAAGCAGAAACCCAAAGGTTCCATGTTATGGATATACATCTGCTGTGACAGCATTGTAGACTGACTAACAAAAATGAACTCTGGAGATCACTACTGTTTCCAATGCTTTGTAACACAAAAAAGGCAGGAGAGTGAAAAGCTGTAGTAAAAGAAAAGGCTGACTAAAGCACAGGGACATCCTTATGACCAAGTATGTCTAAGAATAATAGAAACCCTTCATTTTCAAGAGTAGTGGTCACTGTCTTCTGGCACTGTGAGGTGCCCACAACCTCTAAAGTTTATTGTGATGTGTCTCTGGTGGGATTCAGTCCATCCCACTGCTTCTAGGGTCTCCAGACCTTACATTTATGGTAAAAGGAGCGGCACTGAGAACCAGAGAGGCCATTGCTAGTATCCCTTAGTGTGCTACATGCCTCTTTAGTTCTTTTCCTGCATAGTAAGACAGCATTGGGCATTTCTCAGGAGCCATTTAGTAGTACTTGTGGACCTAGTCTTAAGCAGTACCATCACAAAGGCCTTCCTGCTTGTTCACCCTGTCCTTTCTAGATTGTCTTAGGTTGTTCTTTATGTGGAAGATTAATGAACAAGTGTATGTGTCCAAAGTAGTGTTTTCTCTCTGGGATCTCATGGTACAGTTAGTCCTATTCTTATCTCCTTTCCATGTCAGGCTGTCTCTGCTCTTTCACTGTCAGGATTTTTCCAATGGTTTTAGCACTTTGCCCCATGAATAATCGCAAGAAAAGCAGTTAGATTTCTCTTGTGTGGTCATTCACTGAGGCTCTCAATAGATGCAGAAACTGGTCTCTCTGCCACACTGCAAAACTTCCACTGTGTCCTGTTTTCTATCGTAATCAAAGCACACACTGTTTTGGGGTTTGCAGTTCACTACAATTCATTCATATACAATGCATGGCTGTACAAGAAAGAAAATATTTCTATTTTTCTCTTATTGGATAAAATTTCTAATAAAATCTTATTGAAAATTCTTACGTACATTTTAATACAAGAGTAAATTTATTGGAGACTTTGGAGATGCACTGATATAAAACAGGCAGGAGTGAAAGGCAGTTTTCTGGCAGTATTCCTGAGATTTTTTCTTTTTGCGATGTGTTAAAGCAGTCTGATGCTGTTATACTGTCATATTGGTACAGTATTTGTATTCATAATACAGTATTTATCCCCAGCAGCACACAGCTCCTTGCTTGCTCCCCTCCCAGTCACATGAAAGAGAGAATGGGAAGGGTAAAGGTAAGAAACCTCCTGGTTTGAGATGAAGAGTATCACAACTCTTGGTGTCTTCTTTCTGATACTGTTAACACCCTGGACCACTTTTTGTGCTTGCACTGTGGTATATGAGGAGCCACCTCATATGTCATTTGGCTCTGTATCTCAAAACAGAGCTTTATTAAAGTGCTTAAATGAAGATGCAGGACTTTCGATGGGAAATCTGAGGGACCAAAACCTTCTTTTTTTCCAATGATTTTTCTTACACAACTGCTGCTGATTGCCAAGAACTGGATGACAAAAGATGTGATTTGCTGACCACAAAATGCAGTATCCTTATAGTAATGAAATCTAAAGTAATATATTTCAACAAACACATAAGGAAGCAATATGTTATGTTTGTACCATGGCAAGATGTTTCTGCTTCTTCCCAAAGTGGAAGTTTTGAGCGAGTTTTTCTCTAGAGAGGTATTATATTTCTAGAAGTTCTAAAATAAAATGTTACTTTAAGGAAACATTTTAAAGTTTTACCTCTGTGTACACACAAGAAATCTTCAGCAAGATGAGGATTTGAGCCCCAGACTTAAACTTTATATGTAGTGTAGTGGAGGTTTTTACCAGCTGCTTAAATCTTCTCTAGTCTGTCAGGCAGAAAAAGGAATAAACTTTAAATAAAAACTTATTTTGGACAGTGTGTAAAGGAAAACCTGAAAAATGTGGGGTTTTCTATTTCCTGTTTGATTGCTTTTTGGTGATTTACTTTTTTTGGCTCTTAATCCAGTTTTATAACTGGTTCATTTTAAGAAAATGAAACTTTCTTTTCCTGGGTTTCCTTGAAGAATTCTCTCCTCGTTGCAATGCTGATGGATGTTACCTTACGTGCTTCAGCTGAAATGTTCTTCAGAGTACTGCTAAACTAATCCCTGTCTCTGTCTTATGCAACAGTTTAATTACTAATTTAGTAAGCACTTTGGAAAGGTGTAAACAGATGTTAGGTTCTTAGAATTATGTTTTGCATGAAAAGAGAGAGCTGAATGAGTGTTATTATATGTCTTCGGGATCTGAGAATGAAACGTAACGCACTAACATGATTTCAGTGGTGTGAGTTAAATTTAATGTCTTAGAATGCTGTAATGCTGTTACATTCCAATGTGGGATCCTAGAAATAGGCTGCAGTTATAAAAGTCCCATAGTCTCTCTTGGTCAGAAGGGAAAATGCAAGCCAAGTAAAGCGGGAATGATTCAAGAGTACTGGATCTGGTACTGGCGCCTAGGCTGGAGCCAAATGGAGAGGAGCTGCGATGGTGTCTTTTAGCAAATTAAGTTATATATTTTTGGGGAAAAGAATAGACTAGTTTGGGGAACATACACTTCTTTTCACATCAGAGTTAACTCAAGTGAACCCCAAACCCAGTGCAGTTTCTGAGTTTAGCTTCTCATCCAATTCTGTTGAATAGTTTTCAGTTCTTATCTAGCTGGTGTCTTTGCTGTGGAGATGAACATTTTCACTAAATGTGTTTGGATTCAGAGCCGATGCCACGTGTCTTGACTTCAGGAAGGTTTTTGAGATAATTTCATACCTTTCTACAGATGTCATAAATGATAATAGTATAGAAAATATTCTGGGAGAGGTGCAAATTTTTTGGGAACCTGGTTTCAGGGAGTAGCTACAAAGAATTCCCTATCAGAGTGGGAGGGCACACTGTGTGGGCCATGGGAAGTCTCTTTGCTCTTCATGATTTTGTTTGGAAATAAAAGAGATTTGATAAAAAAACAAATCCACTGGAGATTTGCAAGTGTGTTGGGAGAGAAGCTCTGAATCTGGAATTGTCATGACAGCACACGTGGTTTGGTTATTTATTTTGTTGCTACTGAATAGGCAAACTGTTGTTGAATGTCTAATGGCAAACCATGGCCTGAGCCATAGTCTGCAATAGGCAACTTGTGATTTACTCTGAATATGAATTAGCAGTGTCTCATTGCTGTGAAAATACAAACACTGCAATAAAACATATCAGCAGAATTACAGCCGTTGAGATGTGTGTTATGATCTTTCCTCTCTACTTGATGTTGAGTTGTAAAGACCTCAGCTGGAATATCATGACCAGTTTTGGATACTAAACCTCAATGAAAGTGTCGAGTCCAAAAGACATCAGTGGAAGTGATTACCACCCTAGAAATCTGAAGTACAAGGAGAGATCAGGGGTTGTTTAAAGAAGAAAATACTTGAGCAAAAGCAGTAACATGAGACATCTAGAAGGAAGAAGATAATATTTTTTCTGTATCTATAACAGACATGATGAGTTGCAATGTTCTGGAGTTGCTGCAGAGAAGAATGTCCATGTTTCCTAAGTAGTGTGGTTGTTGAAATCATAAGGGCTGTTTGGATGGGTTGGGAATCCTTGCAATTAGACGTATTTGACTGAAGGCTAGACATGCATCTGTTCGGGATGATGTAGGAGAGGTGATCCTATTCTTTAGACTGACAATAGATAGACTAAGCAATAAAATTCTGTGATTTTTAAACCAATATAATAATTAGAGATCTTTAAATGCTAAATTAATGCCTACAGTCATGTGGCTTCAGCATCTTGGTCAGGGTTCTATTTTGTATAATTCAATATGAAAGAAATTATCACTGAGCACTTCCATGCAGCAGACATTATGCCTGCAGCACACGTGGCACAGCACTGCTGTATTTACCTAGTTTCATATGGAGCAAAACTTAAGTCTTTATATATATATGCTCCTTTCCCCTTCAGCAAGTGCTAGCACAGAGGAGAGAAATTGTATTAAAGACCCCAACTAAAAGAAACACTGTAATATGAATGCACTGCCTGGTTAGCACCAGAGAACCCAGACAGGAATGTCTGCAGACATTACCTCCATCATTTGTGAAACTACTGCTTGTTTCCTTAAGAAATGTTTAATGTGGCTGGGACTACTTTATTATAGTGAAATATGAGCATTATTAATTAATTGATTTAATGTTTTTATCTCAGTAATAATGAGTTTAATCTTCTGTACTGATACAGGCACACTTCCTAAGAAAGTGAATTTCAATGAAGTCAGTCCTGAAAGGTTATAAAAAGTAGTAAATGTGTAAAAATCCATCAAGTGTACTTGGTCTCTTTGAGCTTTATTTTGGAAAACAGACTAACTATCAGATGTGTACAGTTTGATTAAAATCTTCCTCTTCAGCCATTCCCTCCTATTGCTTCTTGAATGCTCCAGTAACAACTTGTGAGGAATTTAATATTGTTGCTTGATGCGCATGCAGGTGACAATGAGATTTAAACTGACACAGGAAAGTTTTCACTTTCTCAGATTCCAGTTCAGTGAGGTGAATGCACCTCAGATAGCATTAAATGTCTAATCTATGTTTGCAGCAAGGCAGCCAGCTGCTTAAGCTCTTTGTTATTATAGGTGTTCCATGATGTCCATCACTGTAAGTTGTGAAGACCCAAATAAATGTAAGTGATATGGAAATGTTAGTGCCGTCCCATAGGAAGGGAGACTGAGGCCAAATGGGGCTAAATGACCTACCCAAGTGGCACAGAGTGAGGAACCCAAATCTGCTCTTTAACCAAAAGGACAATCTGGTGACACTTCCTTGTGCTGAGAGGGTATAAAAGTATGTGTGGTCATGAAATTCCTGAATGCATTTTGAATGCCACTGGCAGCTCTTCTGTTGACAACAAAGGACACATATGGAGTGAAGCATAGCTTCACTGCTTCATGACAGCAGCACCTGCCTGCCAGCTCAAGGTCTGAGTTATTCTCCTGATGAAGTGGATTGGTGTTGCAGTGGGTGGGAAAAGCTTGTCAGGTCTGGACATGATACCTGTGCTGAGAGCCTGAATTGTGCTACATTTGATCCCACTTTCCAAAGCAGATTGCAAATCCCAGGAGTCCACTCTCCATTTCAATAATTTGTTTATGCATGTACATCTCTGATCTCTTGAGTTTGCAATATGTATTTTGATTTGATTATAATCTTACTTTGATTTTGGCATAAACATGGAACTGGAAATTGTAAGAGCTGCAGTTTAGAATGTTTGTGTTTAAAATACATGAGGAGTTGGCATATTAAGTCTCCATTTTCATATCCAAAGCTTATATGGTATGCCAGGTGCACACATGGAACTTTTACATCTTTACTATTGATATTTGATATGTTAAATATATACCATACATTTCAACTCAGCCATAATTTCAGCATGCAGCAGACTACAAATATATTAGGGCTATACTTGTCCAGATGGGACAGTATTTTAGGCATTGATATCAAGAAGAGCCTTATCTGATTATTGCTCTCTGTTTCTCCAGCATGCTACTTGAGTGAGCTGCTTGTAACCCTCAGACTCAGTGCCAACCTGCTTTCAGTATGTCAAACCCAGCACTTGGATCACTGACCAATTCCTTCTGAGTAAGGAATGGGATCACGGTCAGTACGACTGTTGACAGCAGTGCCGTGTTTCTGGGTGAGCTCACCATCCTTTGCTCCAAAGTAAATACTCTTTCTTACTGAGGAGAGGAGGCTCCTCACAGTGATGTTCCTTTTGGCTCACCCAGGAGGCAGGTCCTTGAGCACTGAGCTGGCGGCTGGTAGAGACAGCGCTGATGGGTTATTCAGGGCTCCTCCAGCAGCACTGCTCCCAGAAACAGGCGCAAAAGGGCTTTGTTTAGCATGTTACCCAGTTTCTAGCTGTGGCAAATGGTGAACTAGAGTTGTCTCCAGAGTAACAGAGGGAAAGTGTGAATAACACTTACTCGATAGGTTCTTGTTGTGGGAAACCCTGCCTACACTGTTTGCTTTCTGAGACTAGTCCAGCCAAAGAGGTGTGAACATTCAACACATCAGGAGACTTTAATAAAATAATCCAGCCTTTTGTTTCTGTGAAAAGTTTGAGCTTATTGTTTTTAGCATGGCACAAGAAACCGTTCTAAGGATTATGAACATTTGACTAACGTATTTTGAATGAGAAAGCTTTCAAGAAACTGCTCTAGAAGTTCTTTGACAGTAAATAATGTGTTCATAGACAGTTTTGAAATGAAAAGAAGTCCTAAATGCATGGAATACGTTATTCATTAGCCATTACTCACCTATTTCTATTAGGTGACTGCTAGTAATTCCCATTAAAACTCAAGATTTCTCAGATAGACCTGGCAAGCTACCTTGCTGTATGTGGTAAATGAAGCTAATTGCATTGCCTGTTCTCTGGTTTGTTTTCCAGCGTGCATAAATACCTTTCGTTTTAAAGGTAAGCATTTGTGCTGCTATTAAATACCATTGTGGCACAAGAGAAATACTTCACACTTCAGTCCTGGCCATCTGTGGGCTTAAGGTTTTCTTTTTCTTCTTTTTTTTTTTTATTTTTGGTTGATTATGCTTCAGATCAGAGACTTGCTGAGTGATAACGCTTGCAATAAGTACATCTCATGGTTGGGTTTTTCCTACTCTCCTCCATACATGCAGCCCTGGTGGGTTTTTTGATTTCTTTTTTTGAGGGGTCCAAATAACTACTCAGTATCTGGGGAGATATCCATAGCAGAGCTGGGCTCTGTGTCCCCTGAGCTGCTGCTTAGTGCAAATCCTGGAAGCCAGATGGTTTGGGGAGGGAGGGTTATGGGAGTGAACTCAATCTGGGATGGTTCGTACAAGCCAGCATCATGATTCAACAGTTGCAGCCACTGCCATGCAGCTGAGATGCTGTGAATAGATGAGGTAGGAAAAGATAAAATCAGGTCCATAACTGTGGATGGACTTTTCTTGGAGCAGATTCATTATGGCTGGTTTTGGCTTCAGAGGCCATTGACGCTGTTAGCAAATCAGTGCAGGCAGCTCAACCTGACATGCAAACAACAGTGCCTCAGCAAGCAGCTGTGTCAGTTCCCAGCAGCTACCAGAAGCTCACTGGGTTGGTACTGGCAGGCTCTTGTTGCAGAGATGTTCAGTGGCTCATCTCTGTATAGCTTAACAAGCAGGTTACAAGCCTCAGGATACTTTCTCGTGCTGACACTCTTCATGGGACCATAGATATGTGCCTTTTCATCATACTCCAAGACCTGGTTGGTCATCGAGGTTCAGTCATATTGGCTTGAGGAGCCTGATATCTTAAAAGACTTCATAGTCCATCTTCAGGGAGTAGACCATGGGCTTTCTATGCTACATACTGTGTCAACAAAGTGATTGTTTAGTTGATCTCTTTTTACCATCAGCTTTTCTGCCCAGCTGAACTTTTTACTGGACTCTTGGATTTGAAGGATGGACTTTCAGGACTGGATTAAACAGCAGCTCAGTAACAGGTAAATGTGCATGTAAAGAGCTCTAAAGAGTGGAAAAGTCTATCACGAAGAGGCTGGGGAGTTCAGAACAATCTTACTTTAGTGTTTTGGTGTGAGGGAAAGGTCCCTTATCCATCAGTTATAATAGAAGATAGAAAAAGAGAGGCTAAGAGCATAAGAGTAGCCAGAAAGAACGTCTCTGCAGACCATATCAAATTGGGAAATTGGGCATCAGGAGAGCATCAGGAAAACATAGCTTGTTCTTTGAGGTTGTAGGCTGCAGTGTTAAAAAGTGGTTTTTGTTACTCACTACATTCATGTTCGGATTTCATGTGATGGCTTTTTGAAAGAATATTTTATTGTGTTTATAAGGCAGATGTAATTATAAGAAAAACGGTCTTTTTGTGTCAAAACTGACAGTGAACATCCCTGAATGAAGGACAAGTACTTGCACTGTTCCAGGGGTTTGTGGACAAACGTGTGTTTTTCTTTTCGTCTTCATTTGAAATACGTAATGGTGAGGGAAAAAAATACATTCACTGAAGCTGCAAGGTGAAGGTGTATGGACAGTCTGAGTTCTGGATTCCTCTGTTCCTCGTCTTCTCCATCTGACTTGTGCAGAGGCTCATTTTGTGTGTATTGGAGCAGTGGAGTTGGTAGCGTCGTGGCTTCTTTGGCTCCTTTGGTCAGCAAGTCCACTGGCTGTTTTATTGCTGTTCATTTAAAAACAAATAGCAGGCTGGGGAAGACTTGTGGGAGCAATGCTGTCACGGTCTGCGAAAAGTAGTGAAGAGGCCTCAAAAACGAATAGGTGCTTCAGCCTGATGGGAAGCACTGCAATTTGGGATAACCTTCAGAGAAAGGAGCATGGACTTGGGGAGGTGAAAGCACCATGTGAAGTTGTCTCTGCTAATTGAAGGGGCTTAATCCGCCATGAAAGCGTATTATCTTCTGATCTTGCATTTCTTCCTTTTCTAGATGTGCTTCTCTTACCTGGCCATTTCAGGTAACCTGAGTGAATAGCACAGGAGCTGCAAATCTGAGACTAGCCTAAAAGAGCTCAATACCAGGAGATGCTGAGAGTCCTTAAGTTCCTCTAAAGTTATTCTGTGACTTCATGCCACCATAAAGGTGTGTTTGCTCATTAGGATTAAAAGCAAAAAATCCACTGCGAATCTGGTTAATGGGGTTTCTTTTTGTCCCATTAAGGTGGCAGGGTGATCTGTGCTGGCTGTACCTAGATTAAAACTCCTGGCATTGATGATGACAAAAGGCTGTGGGATTTATTACTGTCAGTGTGGATCCTGTTTGTTTTTTCCCTATGGAAATTCAAGTTTATACAAGGGCCATCAAATGGAACCTGCACGCCTTTATTATTGCTAATAGTGGCTCAGAGTGCAGCTCCAAATGATGCATAACCTTTTTTTTTACGTAAACCGTTAGCCAAGTTAAATGAACTTTAAGAGTGAACATGATTCATAACAGATACCATTTTAAAACTGACCAGACACAGCAAATGTAAATTCTGTCCTTTTAACTGTAAAATGTTTAAGCTTATTTGCAAAGGAGTTTGAAAAATTAAAACCATACCTTCCCTGGGTTTCTCCAGCCATGAAGAAACATCAGAGCTTGCATTTGAAAGGATGGCAATACAAACTGTATAGACAGACTAGATGTCTACTTGAATTATCTTGCTTGTTGAGGGGAAGTCTTAAACTGATGATCACATATAATCTGTAATGTATTAAAAGCATATTCTTTATTGGAGTCCCCATATTACATTTCAAATACATTTCCATGGAATGTTTCAAAATGTCATTTGAAATTATTACTTTTTTCATTGAAATGGCATGTGTCCCCTCAACACACATCTAGAACTTTATTATTATGATTCTTTGGACAGTTTAAAGACATGAGATCACTTCTTGTGGTTTTGTGTGCCTCACACTACCTCTGTTCCTGCTTCAGTGCTAATGCCAGCTTCACATTCTCCTTAACAGTTTAGCTCTAGCTTCTTGGTCTGCCTAGGTTTTGCTTCAGTTGATCAGAGGTTTGGCTAACTTAAATATTTAGGCAATATATAATAACTGTATCTCAAACAAACACTTATAATAATGATCACTTGCAGTGTTTGCTGTCATTAACAAACACAGTTCTAGCTTCCATTTTACCCCCTCTTTTTTTTTTTCCATTTATTTGATTTTTCTTGTTATCGCGGGATTGTTGTTGGTTTTATTGTGTTGGTTTGATATATCTTGTGTTTGTTTGGCATTTTTCCATACACCCAGAGTGATTTCTGTTGCCTGGAGGCTTATTTTGCAATAAGAGGGATTTTTGAGAAATTGTATCTTGAAAAGCTAGAAATTAACCATGGCTTAAGTATTTGTGACTGCAACTAATTGAGAACCTTGAGTATGTTATAGAATTATCCTGAGTGGTTATAGCCTAGCAGCAAATCTGAGCACTATATATACACCAATAGCAGTCTGGGAGGAACACGAATTTTCAGGGAATAAGAGCTGGACCAGAGTTTCTTGAAGTCAGTGGGACTGGAAGATGACATTAAAGCACTTAAAAAGGCTGCTGTGCTGAAATAGGAGACTTCAAGAGAGCATCACCTCAACCGATTTGAATCAGCTTACACTGTTCAAGCTAACTTAAGCCTGCTTTTGTTGGCTTGACTGTACTGTGCCTAAAGGAAGCACACCACCTTAGGTCAGCTTCAGCTGATTTAACAGAGGTGAGACACCTAAAAGGGTGTGCTCCACAGGCCAGGAGACAGTGACCTGTGTTTATTTTCATGCATGTCTCTTTCACTTAGGACAGTGGATTTAATGGAAATATCCCACACATTTAGTTGACTGAAAAAAAAGAAGCTGCAAGCACATTCTAACAGAATTTTAGCCATTACTAGGTTTAAACCCATGCTCTCTTCTGAGTAATTACTTTTTCTGGGTTTGCCTGGAGGTTACTTGGATTAATCACTTAAACCAACTCAAACTTTCGTAGCTTGTGAGACGTGTGTGTTTAAACATTGCGTGCTGGACTCACAGCATGTTTTCCTCCTTATCCTCCCGGGATGGGAAGCGTCGCTGTGTGGCTTTCCCCAGCCAAATGAAATTGCACCGCTCTTGTTCATGAATAATATCAAAGTTACCTTTATTTTGTGCGTGTGTTCATTTACAAAAGAGAATGATTACGTTTAAAGCTGTTGGTTGTGTCTCCACTCCCAGTAGTGTAACATCCATGCAAGGTGACAAAGCTGGAAATGCTTCAGGCTTGCTGAGATTCCTGCACATGTGAAATAGTCACTACATCTTGAGCTTCAGAGACCCTCTGGTTTCCATGAAGTCAGCTTGCATTTCTTGTATTTCAGCATGCCATCTCAGGTGGTTTTCCCCAAGAAACCTTTGTTCCAAATAATCCGACTGTTGCAGGAGCACTCGAACAAGAAGAAAAACACAACAGTCAATTAAAAAACAATTTTTTTGCTCTGGTATCATTAATCAAACGCACAGGCAGTCCCAGCACTGACAACTGGCAGGGTTAATGTTTAAGACCTGTGGCAACTATAGCTCCCCTGAAAATCGCTTGGCCAGCAAGTCACATAAAAGCCCGTGATTATGAAGGAAATGGGAATTAGCAGGAAAAAAAATTAGGAAAACCAGTTGAAATACATTGGTAGCAAGGAAGGCAGAGAAAAATCTGACTGATTGGAGCTCCCCTGGGGAGAAGAAACAGGGTCTAGGGGTCACTCCTCCACTGCATTAGTGATGTCTGTCATATGAAACCAAAATAAAGCAGGAACAGAAGTAAAAGATTTTCTGTAGAGAAATTGGACTCTGTTCCCTTGCACCTATGTCTCAGGGAGGCCAAGTGCAATTAGTGGGCTGATTTTTTACTGATCCTAATTCAGCCGCAATTCTTTTATCTCAAATATGTATTTCTTGGTAAAGAATAGGGTGCCCAGAGGTTTGACACGCTGATATTTTTAGCAATGAACAATCCACAGATTACACACAGTCATTGTTTCCATTAGCTCCTTGTGTAGCACACCCTCTGTTTTGTGTCTTTGTACTACCCAAAACTTATTCAGCTGGAGTAAAGACAGCTTCAAAGAAAACTAAGCCTCTTGTGGTTAGGGCAGACTGTAGTGCATGTGCTTTCCAAAACTGGAAAACACTGGCTGGATGCTTTTTGTGCCAGATGCACGGGTACCTGCAGAAAACCTGCAGGTAAATGGTAGTTTAAACAGAGAACAATGACTATTAGAAGTGACTTTTTTAATATCATACAGTCAATCACGTTGAGATCAGTTGCTAAAAAAGCATTAGTTTGGAGCTACTGAAAAATCTCTCCATATTAGGCATGGTGCTATAATCTTAGTTTTATGAGTTTAAGTTTTAATAAAGGAAGATAATGAGTGGCCTTACTTCCTGCTTGGCCTAGGATCTCTTTCACTGAAGGTACTTCCATGCTGCAGCAACTTGTCCACTTGATCCATGAAATGGATAATGTGCCACATGCTCTGTTGCACTTTGGCTATCTCACAGAGCTGGAAAGTATGATTAGCCTCTGATTAAATTAGTTGGAATTGTGACATATTCCGAAGAACAAGTAATTAATTTCAAATTGTGGGACCAATTCAGTAGTGATGGAGAAAACAATTGGTAGAAATGCCAAGCCTTGCTAAAGGGAACACTGAGAGAGCTCTGAGGCAGCTCCAAACTGTAGTAAAAATTCTGGAGTTGGGGTCCAAACCGCTGCTGTGGAGCTTCAGTGCTGCAGGATAGACAGTCACTGTAAGTAGCACAAAATCAGGAGAGCAGAAATTACCCCCCAGAATTTAAAATGCAACCCAGTTATTTGAAAAGGCAACAAAGTAAAGGAAGATTTGAAGTTGGTTTGGGGTCTTTCATTTTTTGTTCTTCCATAGCTGGTTTTTAACAGTTGTTTCTTGGTATTTCATGAGTACAAACTGCCTTATACTTTGAATTTTTACTGTAAAAATGCCACTATAGAAAGTTGTGGTCATTGTCATTGATTTCTCGTGAAAAATCTTTGGTTTATAAAAAAATATTTTAAAAATTGGTCTACCTGTACATTAGGCCAGTATTTCTGACTTACTCATAGAAGTTAATTGTTGGTTTTTTTCTTAAGTCTTCTACAAATCGATCTTTGTAACATACAACAGGGCAATAATAATAATTCTTGTTAATATTCTCTAACATCATCCATCAATGTGCTTACAGCTTTAGAGCATACTAGATGTGTTCAAGCATAACTGCTAATCATTGTCTAGTAATTCTTCTAAATTGTTAGTTAAACCACCTACCAATATTGGTGATTTTTTTGCTTATTGCCATGTCTCCAGACTAAGCCAAAATATGCTCAGTCTGACAATGAACCTTTTAGCTCTGGGTTTTGTTAATACCTATGTTGGTTGAAATGAAATGTTCTGAGTGTGCCAGTTTCTGCCAATGATCAGAATTTTGAGGTGGAAGCAAACAGATTAATAAGAAGGCAGCTCTTTCATATCAGCTTTTTCCAGTATAGATTTGTACTTTAAACTTCAGTACTCTTGAAAAAAAGAGTGATTACGTAAGAAATGCTTTGCCTCAACTACATGTAATACAGAACAAAAGCGAGGATGAAAAGAAAAAATGGTCACACGGTCTAAATGAAAATACATTCAAGATTTTCTGTTTACCAAAAGGAAATAATAATAATTATTATTTCTAGGAACTGAAATAGAATCTACTTTGTTTCACTGCAAAGTTAGTTTTCATAAAGCTCAGAATCACTGAGATGAGAGAGGAGGGAGCATGCGTACAGGTAGAATATTCGTGTGAGGAAGAGGAGGTGACTGTGATGGCCAGTCCTGTTTTTCTGGTCTCTCCCTGCTCTGCACAATGAGGAAAAGTGAGAGTCTTTATGACATTACTGTGAGGTCCCAATTCTGCAACACTCTCAGTTTATGCTCAGCATTGTTTTTTTAGGTCAGTGGAATTACTGGCTTGATCGAGATAATCTTATTCTTTATTACCATATAAAGTTACTTTTCAGTGATCAAGGAGAAAAGTGCTATAATTTCAAGTAACAGAATGGAAGAGGTGGTAAGAAGCATCTTCTTTGTGGCTTTAAAAATGCCTGTGAATAAATACTGCTTTCAAAACAAGTAATAAAGAGAGAAGGCAATGAGGAAGAAGGTCTGTCTGTATATACGTGATAGGCTTTGTTGAGTCTTGAGTGAAGAAGGACAACTTAACACCCCTCAAAAGGAAGGAGTCTCTCCCCTCAGGGTGAGGAACTGGACAAGGAACAGACGCTACAGCAACTGTGGCAATCAAGGGAGGAAGAAGTCAAGAAGTTACTGAGAAATGTGTCTGGCAAGCAGTGGCGGTGTAAGGGGATTTTCTGGCTTTTCAGAATGGTTAATAGATTTAAAATAGTGCCCTGGTAATGCAATTGGTACTAAAATCCTCATGTTCCAACTGTAGAATTATATGGATGTTTATATACTAAGAAAATATATTGTATTATGCATTATGAAAAATATGGATCAATGTAAAAAGGCATTTAAATTAACCCCAAACTGGCTATTTTCTCATATATTTAAAACATCTGGTATAGAACATTGTCATATTCTGTACTTTGTGGCTCTTAAAATGTAGTCTGTTTTTAGTATTTCAGCTGAGTATCTTTCCAGTTAGTACAGTTTGTTCTGGAAAGGGGGTTGTTTGGGGTTTCTTTTCCCCTATTTATACTATTGCTAAAACGTCATGCGTAGACTTAGATAATTGGTAAAAATATTGAAAAAACATAATAAAAGTAAACTAGTTTAATCAAGATCTTTCTCTTTCTTAGTCTTCTTTTTTTCAGTATTGTGTCAATTGATTTCATGTATCACTTTGTTAAATAAAATAGATATAGCTAACTGATAATGACAATGAAATAAATCTAACAAATCATTTATATTAACTGAATTGAGAGCTCCATGATTCAGAATTAAAGTATTGCTTCCAGTCTTTCATTTCCATGATATTTCTGCTGGAATCTTGTTTGCTCTTCAAATGCATTGTTGAGCTTTATGTTGATATCTATTCCAGATGTTTTCAAGTTCTGCTAATTTGTTTTCCATATGATACCTACTTACAGAACCATTTCACTTGTAGTTATTGCAATTGTATCTGCTAGCTGCATTCCCTTCTGGATGTAACATTTTTCTTCCATCAGGATAGGTTTTCCCACCGCTTCTGCTATTTATTTCTCTATTTCCATAGTAGCGTCCAGGTGCATTTAAAGCCTGGTTCATGTGCCTGCAAGAGTTTAGAGGTTGAGATTTGGAACTTGCAAGGAGGCGTGTGCATTAGTCCATGCAAATAGTCTGTTGACTTTAGAAAACTAAATCAAAATTAGATCTGAGTTTGAGAAATAGAATAACGCAGGATTCGGTTGTAGTAATTGTGCCTAATCTCAGCCATAATGCAACGAATTATTTTAATATCTTTGTAAAATCCTGCAACTGTGCAGGATTTAAATGTGCTTTTACACGCATACTTTGCTGTAGTCTACCCACAGTATTTTATGCGGTTGTACAAAATATATGACCCTTTTCTGTTGCATTAGAAAATAGAAAATAGGAAAACAGAATTACGTGTCCAGATCCAAGCACTTCAATATTCTGCACTTTTTTAGCATCCATAGGTGGATCTGAGTTCCAGTTTAGCACTATTGGAACATCTTTAGTGTCTGCTCATGCATTTTTCTTGCTTTCTGGGTTGATCTCTAGCTAATTGCAACATCTTCAGTTTCTTCTTTTGCGCCTGTTTTTGCTCTCAGCTTTGCTTTTCTTGTTTCACATGCTGCTTCATTATTAGAGCTCCAGTTGCTAGAAAAAAATCATTAAAGCACTCAGTTGAGCCCAATCTTTCTTGGCTATTCATCAGCTTAATTAATGATCTCTACCTGAAGATCTTGGAATAGGTTTTGCATGTGATAAATCATGGACTCTGCAGTCCTAGGGCTTGGTGCTCAGTTCCTTGCAGGGCTGCCTCTGGTTTTACAAGGCACTTAACCCAGGCCCGAGTAACTGGAGTAATCAGTTTAAGAGCAAGCCTAGTGACAAGAACAGACAGTACAGATGTTTTGTAAGATCAGGAGCTCCCAGCATTGCTAATGGTCTACTGATAAAGTGATGATAACTTATTCTATTAATTCTTAACTTGCAAACTTCTTTTAATTGCTATTGATTTTTCATTTAATAGAAACTGTTTTTTGAGAACATGATGTAAGATTCTGAGTAATACCTCTAAGTGTGATGCCTTTGATGTTTCTGTTAATAACCAGAACTTTCAACAGCAATAAACGGTCCATTGTGAAAATTCAGGAAGGAGGCACTTGTAATTCAGTCCCTTCCTTGCAGTGATTTCTTGAATTCTAATCATGTGACAAGATAGAAAAATGTGTTTCTGATTTTTGGATGCAGTAGTGCAGTAAAGAAGAGATCAAGTTAAAAAAACGTGAGAAATCATGTAAAATCTGAGCAGTGAAGGCTCTAGTGAGGGAAAGGAAAGGAGAGGAATTAATTTGGTCGCCATGTATGTGTGGATTGTGACATTTTACATCCTTTATTATGTTAGAATATAGCAAAAGTGCCACATGTGAATCATGAACGTAAAATGATGTGTCTGATTCAGTCTTTTATGTTGATGTTGGAGTTAGTTGTGAAATACTTGGTCCAGTTGAGTTCTCAGTCCTTGACAGCTCTGAGGAACCAGACCAATTTATGATGTTATGAAAATATTTGTGTGCCTGGGTTCTGTTAGCTGATGTACTTTCAATTTCCCACCCATTTTAAAAGGGGTTTTATTTTACTTTTTAAATGTATAGATGAACTAAATACAAAGAGGAGGTTTTTCAAGCTTCCTTTAGCAGCTGGATGGCTAACAGTGACTTATGTCGTGCAACGTATCACCCTTTGGTTTTATATCAAGTTTTCCTGGGGTTTTCTGTATCATATATGCAAATAATGCAGGCCATCTCTGACTCTAAAATGCATAGTAAATAAATAGGTAGTCCACAGGGTTGGAGTTGTTCAGCTGTTGTTAACAGAGAGAATGAAGCTACATTTTCTAACAAATGGGGATACTACCCTCAGCATTTATGGAGAAATGTAAAATATGCTTGAAAAGTGGTCATGTCCCACTCACTGTCAGTATCATACTCCAAACATCAAACCTGCCATGAATCTGCAATACTCTGCTCCATTTTCAGTACGTCATATTCAGTTGGCTTTCAGGCTTTGTGAGGAAAGACCTATGAGTCAGTAATGCTGGACTAAGAAAGTCAGAAATGATAAAACTTCTGCTTTCACCTCCCTTGTGCATGTCATTGTCTGTTAGGGCATGTATCAGGATGATAACACAGGCAATGTATCAAAAAAAGGACAAGTTGCTAATGTGAAAATTGGTCTTAAAGATAAAATTGTGTCAGTGAAACACATTTAGTAATTAACTGGAGCAGGCAGCAGTTTTCTTGGCACAGCTCAGTGTGGTTTCCGCTTGCTGTGGTCTCTGCTAAAGAAAACTTCTCTGTAACTACAGGTTAAGCCAGTATGCAATGTAAATAACACAAATAGATGGAGCTTTTTTTATAGTCTTGAACTCTGTTGGGTCCTGTTATCTGGTATGCAAACTAATCCTAAATCTATTGACATTCTTCTTCAGGACATGAGTATAGTTATGTAATATAAAACTACAGGTTAAGAGAATATTGTTTTTTTAACAGAACAGTATTAATATTTAGTTGTGTGTATATCTTTAAATGACATTTTATGTGGCTTTCTAAACCAGAAATTATTACAAATAGAAATAACAGTAATGAAGTCCCTACTAGAAATACGAAATTTAATGAACTCCCTCTCTATGGTAACTCCTTTAGGAAGATTTCCTAAAGAAAATAGGTTTTTTCTTATTTTTTGAACACTGTTCTTCATGTCACTGTTCCGTATGAACAGCATCTCCAGGTTAAAAACGTTGATGTGGAAAAAAAATATTTTCAAAGGGCTCTACTGTAGCTGGTTTGTTTCCTTGTAACTCCTTCAATGGGCTTTAACCTGTCAGAGGGGAGACTGAGATGAGCTCTTAGGCAGAAGCTCTTCCCTGTGAGGGTGCTGAGGCGCTG
>JANHGB010043602.1:0-10321 GCA_026283785.1 Coracopsis vasa | reverse complement strand
AGCTTTGCTATTCACATGTAAATATATAAAACGGTACTTGCATTTGTCTGCTTTATTTCTATTTTTATTTCTGTATTGCTTCTAAAATATCTTGAGATAAAGTTTTCAGGGAGTTTGAATGCAGAGTTGACCTCTGCAGGATTGCCACGTTCTGAGGAGTTTGTATTTGTGTTATGCAAAAATTTCAGTTAGGATGCTGTTCTCCCCCAGATATTCAATACTGTAGGAAGCCTGAGCAGTGCATTGGTTTTACAAGTGAAATCACAAGAATTAAATCCCAGCGGCATAGCTGACTGTTCTATTAATTTTCCTCTTTCAGGAAGTTAGTCATGACACAAGAAGATTTCGATTTGCTCTCCCTTCCATAGATCATGTTCTGGGCCTTCCTCTAGGTATGTGCTGTCTGTCCTTCCTGAGAATCCACGTGTGGTTAATTATATTGTGAGAGGTTTTGGAGGGATTTTTTTCCCTACATTTTGAACTGTTGAATTTTGAATACTGTCCACATAGTTTGAGCTAGTATTTAGAGCTTTGCAAGATTATCCTTAGGCTGCAAATCATCTGCAGGGCCTGAATTCTTGTGTACTTACAGAGGATGTACACCCAGTTTGTTTCTGTGAAGACAGTAGAAACAAACACTGGTCTTTACTTATTTTTCCAGTCTCAACATTCCAGTGTGTGTTATTCCCATGGTGCTTGGTCTCAGTGGTTCCTTTCCATCCCTTGAGGCCATGTTCTCTGCAAATTCTCCTCTAACACATGTGGTTTACGAGATGATCTCGTCACTTCTGAATTTGCTGCCAGTCTCATGGAACTTCTTAGTCACCATGCAGTAGATGTTTCCTGAGGCCTTGCCGTGTGGTATGTTGCCTTTCATAATAGCTTAGTGCTGTTGTTTCCTACTGCTTATGTAAAGAACATTTAATTATCACTTGTGTTTAATAGGGACTTCTGCTTTAGCAACCTGTTGCAATGATCTGTGAATCAGGTGTTTCATGGTATTCCTATAGCACCTTTCCAGCATTACAGTCCGTAGTGTTTAGGTTCCCTGTTGTTTGAGGTATATTATTTTCTTGATCCTGCTAAGTAGCCATGAGGGCAAAGCTAGTTTCCTACCCTTGCCCCCTGATGAACATTGAGAAGTGAGCTGTCTTACCTCTCTAATTGCTCTTGTCCTACATGCTAACAGAAAAGAAGCTGTCTGGGGTGAATTTGGCCTGCTGGATACCATGGCTTCCTCCAGTGTTTTAGTAAGGTCAGGGCAAATCAGCCAGTTACTTCAGCATAGCTCGAGAAGGCATGTCCCTGGCCCTGCACAGTCCCAGGAGCAGCACAGTCATGCTCCCTAAGGTCCTCTGCATGGTCTAATCTGTGAGTGACTGAGTGGTTTACTGGACGAGACTTGGGAAGCAAGGAGAGCTGAAAGCTGATGAGGGTGGTGAAAGCACCTGGGAGCAGCAGGCATGGCAGCCGTAGGACACAGTACTGGTGTGCACTCTGCATCTTTAGTCCAGCACTAGCATTTCGTTTCTACTGCCAGCTAGGGTGTTACAGGAAAAGAAGTGACTCACTCTGAGTAAGAGTGGGATTATGTGTGGCCCCATGCGGGGGCTGCCCGCTGCTGTCCTGTCAGGGTGGGGTAGAGCTATAACAAGTAAGAGCCTAAGGTGTGTTTTCCCTTTGGGAGGAGCACCTTTTTGGGATTTGCACCAATTGTTGCGAGACATGCCCCAGCAGTGGTCCTGTCTGCCCGAGTTCACTGTCTGCAGTGGTCACCATGGGGCTCTTCCTGGAGGAGGGGGTGATGAGGCTGCCCCTAGCCTGGAAGAGGAATGGGAGGCTGCTGCTGCAGCTGCCTTCAGGTGTTCCCTGGCAGGAAGCGTGACTGGTACCAGATCTGTGTAGGTTTTGCTGAGAGGGTTATTTGAATGATGTTACATGATGTCTTCAAGTGAGCTATGGTTGCTTATTTCCCGAGTCAGCAGGTAGCACATCTTCATTCACCCACTGCTTTGCCTTACTGGTCCTCTGGCTTGGCAAACTGGTAAAATCCCCAGTTTGTGTTCCCGTAGCAGGCAGGCGAACTGCACCATCTTTGGAGAGCTGCATTCTGTCTTAAGAGGTAGTTTGTTCTGTTGACATAGTGGTGACAAAATAACAAAGACCAAATCCTCCCGTAGGTATTCTTCACTTGGGTCTCTTCAGGATGTTGGAATTTTATAGGAAACCCTTTCAGAAGGGTTAATTCTAGGTGGGTTTTTTTCATCAAAAACATGGACATTGAGAAATGGAACTGTTTGTAGAGAGTTCAGTGAATGTGTGACAGATTGAAATGTGATCACTGCATTCAGATGTTAAGCTGGAGAAATAGCAGGGTTAGAAAAGTGCTTTACATCTAGGCAGCCTGGCCAATGGCAGCTAGAAGATATCCTGATAGACATGAGCCATCTGTGGTCAAAGTAAGTACAGTTGTAAACTCAGTTGTAACAAAACTTTTAACAGTTTATAGCTAACATGTTAATAAAGAAGTGTGAACAGCACTTGACAGTTTTCCACTCTGGAGTCCTTTTTACTTGCCGGCATGGGAGAGACATGCCACATCTTTTGCAAGATCTCACATACAGTTAGAGCTTTGGGAATTGTAAAAGCCATTAGAACAGATATGATTGAGTCATAAAATTAGCAGCAGCATTGTTTGCCCTTCCAGATAGAATCTGTGCATGGTTGAATGTGCAAGTTGCTACATTTCAGGAACTTGAGAGAGGAAAAAGTGGCTCCCCAAAACAAGGCTGTTAGGACAATTTTGACATGGAGTTTGCAGTCTGTGCCAAATCAGTACATCCACCAAAAAAAAAATCTTTTGTAAGCAAACTGCTTTTTGTCTTCCTTCCACACAGGACAGCATATCCACCTGTCTGCACGGATTGATGGAGCTCTGGTTGTGAGACCTTACACTCCAGTTTCCAGTGATGATGACAAGGGCTTTGTGGATCTTGTTGTCAAGGTGAGAATGTCACGCTCTTTTACCAGGCTGGACAACTCCTGACCGCACCTTTACACTTGCACTGCTATGTAAAGTCTGATGTGCTGGCTTCTGTTCAGGTATGTGCCACTGCAGACTTCCACTGTTTTAACAAGTGATCTGCAGTTACCCACAATCCATATGGCATTTTGCAAGCACTTCTGCAGTGAGTGTGTCTCATGAGATGCTGCGTAATTTTCTGTGTTTGCATATTGCAATTTTCCAAAATCTGTGTAGACCTGTGGATGTGTACACACATTTTTAATCCTTCTGAAATAAGGAATTAACCAGGCCTGAACTGCTAGTTTTGTCTGAAGTGAATGTAATGTGGTCATTATGATCATTAAGAGCGGTGATCATTACTGTTACTGATCCAGACAGAGTGAATGACTTATTTGATTGGCAAGAATGTGGTTTTGAGTCTTGGTAGCTGGACTAAGCAGATACATTTAAAGATGACAGAAGTTTACAACCTGAATATCTGCATTCGATTTTCTTAGTATTTTACTCAAGTTTTTTTTTCTTCTTTACAACTAATAACAATTTATTCATTTATTGTGAAACAGGACATGAATTTGTCTTTTACTACCTACTTATCTTTATGAGCATGGTGTTGAAGGCATGACAAGGGAAAAATGTAAACCTCTGACCTAAAGAGAAACATTTCACAAGACTCCTTCTTGCCAGTGTGGCTCTCCACGCATGCAAATGATGCTGTTCTTGTAGGTAGTCTCAGCTTGAACCCTTTCACATCCATGGGATTTAAAACAAAAAACCCCGGCAGAGTTCCAGCACTGTAACTACACCCACTGGTACCTGTTGGTGAATGGTTGAATATTCAGTTAGTTGGTATGCACTTTTTTTGTTACTCTAACTTCAAGATGCAAACAGTTGGCATCCCAAGAAGGACGTTTGAGTACCTTCCTTTGCAACTGAGCTGTCAGGGATCTTCCTCAGAAGTTAGGTTGATTGTTTAGAGATATGTTCTATGTTACAGAAATACAATGGAGAAATTGCCAGTCTGTGTCCAATCTGATCAAAACTGGGGCAAGAGGGGCATTTTAATCCTTTTCAGAAAACTCGGTGCTTCTCTTTTATTGTCAGGCGATTCTGCATTGAAAGTATTTCTTTATGTAGTAATTGTGTTCTTTGCACGAGGAATATGGGTACTTAAATATTTGAAGGTAAATGCTCATCTTTGAGCTGTGAGATGAATTGCTTCATTGTTATTTTTAACAGATCTACTTTAGGGGTATCCATCCGAAGTTTCCTGATGGAGGGAAGATGTCTCAGTACTTAGACAGCCTGAAAATAGGGGATACTATTGACTTCAGAGGACCAAGTGGCCTACTTGTCTACAAAGGAAAAGGTAAGGCTGACTTGGAAGATATAATTAATCCAGACTAAACCATGCAGAAAAAAAATCATTATAAAGCAATAGTAATACTGATCACATTTTTTCCAGCTGGGTTCAAGTCTATATAGCATCATAGAATCATAGAATGGTTTGGATTGACAGGGACCTTTGAGGATCATCTAGTCCAATCCTTCTGCAATCAGCAGGGACATCTTCAACTAGATCAGATTTCTCAGAGCCCTGTCCAGCCTGACCTTCAGTGTTTCCAGGGATGGGGCATCTACCACCTCTCTGGACAACCTGTGCCAGTGTTTCATCACACTCACTGTAACAAAAATGTCTTCCTTATATCTAGTCTAAATCTATTCTCTTTTAGTTTAAAACCATTACCCCTTGTCCTGTCGCAACAGGTCCTGCTAAAAAGCCTGTCCCCATCTTTCTTATATGCCCCTTTAACTACTGAAATGCAGCAATAAGGCCTCCCTGGAGCCTTCTCTTCTCCAGCCCCAACTTTTTCAGCCTTTCCTCACAGGAGAGGTGTTCCATTCCTCTCATCATTTTTATGGCCCTCCTCTGGACCCACTGGAACACGTCCATGTCTTTCCTCTGCTGAGATCTCCAGAGCTGGTTGCGGTACTCCAGGTGGGGTCTCATGAGAGCAGAGAAGCAGAATCTCTGTTGGCTACATTTTAATTACAGGTGGTGCATGAAATGAACGTTAGCTGTCACCTCTATTTATTATTTGGGCTGGTACTCTCAGTATACTTGCCCTCTGTCACTAGACATGGGTATTCTTTGCTGTTGTTAGCATCTCTGCATAAAAGAAATTGCTAATACCTTAATTAAGTCAATAGCCGTCTTGAGGGGGGTTGTTATATGACTGTGGAAGTGCTTGTTAATCATACTGTTCTCAAAGAAGGGAATACTCTGCTTGCTTTTATGGACATAGTTTATACGCTGATAAAAACACTTTATATTTGTGCTGTCCAATGCTAATATCTCAAATGAAAATTAACTTTATCAGTAGGAAGTACTTTTATGTCAATATAAAATATCTCACTTCAGCATAGTGCAGCCACAAATGTGTCACAAAAACCTTCTGGCAGCTTTGTGAGCAGCAGAACTGAGACAAGTGTTTTTCCAGAGTTTGTATGTTGTGTTCATATTATCCTGGATGAAGAGAGGTGTGAATACAACAAATACAGTATTTTGGGCAATTTCAAACTGTCATATTTGGCTGAAACTGGCACATAAGCTCAAAAAGAGGATATAAATATACAAAAAATACACCATGCATATTTTGGTTTTCCCTTAAAATAATCTACATGGGGCAGATAAACTCCAAGCAGATTGATTCCTTTGTGTAGAACTGTTTTCAGAATCTGTGCTGCTGAGTATCACTGGCGGTCTGGGACATGAACAAATAGAAATACAGGTAGTGCTGACTTGATGCTATGGGCAGGAATAAGTAATAACCCATGTCAGTGTCTGATGTTATCATCATGTCTTGCAGGCACCAGTTATCTTTCAGCATTTGTTTTAATTTTTGGCATCTTTGCCTTTGTTTACTGCTCCTGCTTTACAGAAGGAAAACAGGGTGACAGGGCTGAAACAGAGTCAATTAGCTGAACGTGCTGGGAAGGGATCACAGGCACCGTGTCCTGCATGTTTTAATGTTTTTCCATCTTCTCTCTCCAGGCACGTTTGCTATTCGGCCTGAAAAGAAAGCTGAACCAGTTACTAAGACAGTGAAATACGTGGGGATGATTGCAGGTGGGACTGGTACGTAAGATTCATCCATGGTTTCTGGCAGCTGGTAGGTGTATTTGTACATATTTTCTCTCACGTGCTCGCTTGCTCGCTCTTTTGCTCCTTTGCATTCTCACATCATTGGCCTGCCTTTCTCTTTCAGGGATAACACCTATGCTGCAGATCATTCGAGCAATCGCGAAAGACAAAGATGACCCTACCATTTGTCAGCTGCTGTTTGCTAACCAGGTAATTCTGTCCTTTGTTCTGCTTGTAAAGTTTTAATTAACTAACAGAACTCCACCCAGCAAATTAAATTCTTGCTGAGAAAGCCTGGTGCAGGAATACAAACCCTGAGGGGGGAAGTGAACTGAAATGTTGGAAACTTCCCATATAAAAGGACTGTAATGAATTGTGGGTTTAGTGTTACTAAGAAATGTCAGTTTCCTCCCAGCTCATGCTTCCTTTCCTGTGTCTCATTATTTCTGTTTCTAATTCAGTTTATAAATGTTTCAAAACTCTACATTCCTTTGTGCAAGTTGTTAATATTTTGGGCAGACTTTTAGAGCTGTCTTTGTGAGTGGAAACATGAAAGAGGTAGACATGTGTCTCCTTCAGCAATTGTAACTCCCCAGCTTTGCAGCAGGGTTTGTATGTGGAATATTTCTGTTTGAGAACACCTTAGGTGAAGCTGAAGTTAACAGTTGGCTCCCTCAGCTATGGGTGCTGTGATTCTGCATGGCTGTTGCCTTTAATTTCCATTCCTTTTGTCAGTTCTTCATGTGTTTCTATTGCTCTTTAAGGTTTAGCATACTGCTGTGCTTCAGTGACCAGGCAACCCAAATGGTGGTGTGCTGCTGAACTGCAACACTTCCTCTTTCCCTGATGTTTTTCTGGTGTTAATCCTTTGCTTTTAAATTTCTCCATCATAATGAATATTTGGGTTTGGAGTATGAGCCATTTTTTGTGGTGAACCTTACTGCCTGCCTGTGGATTCTTATCTTCTTTAGGTTCTCCTCTGTCATTCGTCATTTCCTTTGTGCCACATCTGAACTATAAACCCAAGATTTTTCTGCCCAGAAGCTATGATGCAGGTGCCAACAGGCGCCCTGTTCTGACGTTTTATTGCAGTAAAGCAGCTCTTTAAGAGTCCTGCCGGTGCCCTCTGGTGCTGGCTTGTGCTGCTACAGCAGCTGGTCTCTGCTGAGCCCTAGGAGTTGGCATAAAGTGCAGTCAGCGTCAGGGCAGGAAGACCAGGATTTGCCATGAGTAATTCAGAATGACTAATACAGGACTAGAGCTGCTTCAGTGACATAGAAAACCTGTTGCTTCTTGCAAGGAGGACTTGGGGAATAGTTGCCTGCGTATTAGCAACAGCTTGTGTAAACATCGGTCCTTGGCTTTAAAGAGTCCTTGTACCCAGTAACGGCACAAATATAAAGCAGCTTCATGATAAATGGTCAGTCAGGAAAGCCTACAGACTAGATGGTTTTAATATTTTTAATAGTTTAAAATATGGTTGGTTTTGGGTTGTTGTGTTTTTTTTAAGGTTGTCAAAACACACATTTATTTTGGCCCTCCTGAAAGAGCTGTGTTGGATTACAGATGGCAGCGTACATGGGCTCATACAGTGCTTCTGACCAGCATGCTTTGAATTGGTCAGACCCAGTAATAGCTTTTCTGGAACACATGCAACTGCAGAACCAGAAATAGGCACCTTCTCAGCAATAGTGGCTGGCACATTCCTCCTTACTCCCACAGTTACAGACATGGTGGTGTCCTCAATGCCAAATTACTAAGGCTGCAGAGGATGGTACCACTTTTAATCTCTATCCTTTTCCCTTCTTCACAAACTGCAGCTGCTCTTAAGGGAATAAGGCTTTCTTTTGTCCTTCAGTGATGTTGCATCATGGAGGAGCAGAACTTGGTACCCTGGGTAGCCTTTTATTGTTCCAATCAGAGCTCAATACCCTTCTGGTCATTTGTTCCGCATCCTGTTTAAAAAACAAGCAACCCCCAAATCGCAGTGCTGATGAACCTTGAAGTGGCAGAGGTGAAGAACCTGGCAGTTTCCTGACTGAATGGCACGATATGGAGGGCTAGGGAGATACTTGTGAACAGTCATGGTTAGTTTTGTGATTAAAGTTGCTTTTGTAATAGGAGTGCTAAAAGAGGGCTTTACTGTTCTTATGCTACCACTAATTCCCTGAACAAGGCTCTGTGTTCTGTTAGAGGTTTTCCTTTGTTTTATTTTTTAGGGGGAATGCATTGCGTGATGAGGATTTGGGAATGTTATGAACCTTTTTATTAGCTCTGCCACAGGATAGTCATGGAAATAACTTGTGTTTGCTCTCTTCAGCCTGTAAAATAAGTTGAATAATGTATTCCATCTCACAGGGCTGTAGAGAAGCTAATGCTTTGTGGTCATCTGAGGATTGCACTTAAATGCAGAGCATAATCATTGTTTTCCTTATCCTGCAGACTGAGAAGGATATCCTATTACGTTCTGAGCTAGAGGAGATCCAGGTTGAGAATCCCGGTCGCTTTAAGTGCTGGTACACACTGGACAAAGCACCTGAAAGTAAGAGCTAACATGCTACTTCCACTGAAGCTTAAGTTATGAGTATTAATGCATGTGTTTGCCAGGAGACATCCTATATTGTGTGCATATTTCTGAGCTCCTTTCTTGCTTAATGTATCGTGTCTGAATGCATCCAGTAGCATCATTCTTCACACAGTGATGCACAGAAACTCTCAGGTGTAGTCAGGCAGCATTTCCAAAGCTATAAGGCTCACCTCAGGTAGTGGTAGTGCAGTGTTCCTCCCATGACTACACCTGAGTATTTACCATTATTTACTCTGGAAGGTGACTTTCCTTTCTCCTTCCCCACAGACATAAATACAACGTGTTATTGTCTCATGTTTAGAGCATGCATTAAGACAGCTGCAGTGGGAGTGTCAGAGGCACTGTGTCTCACAGAGATGTGGCCAAGTGCAGACTCCTACCTAGCTGTCATTGCATGGCAGGCAGTTCATTGTAGCTGATCTTCCTAGGTAGTGGAATTGCCTTTGTATTAACAGTGCTTTTCACTGAAAATACTGTTCCAGCTTGGTTCAGTTCAGTTTTAAAGGTAATGCGATACAGTTGGCTGGTCTAGGTAAGAGAATGAGGTAGCTGAATGCGCTTCCCTCAGCTGTGCAAGTTTGAGGAAGAAAAGGCTAAATACTTACTGCCGTTGTGAAAAGGCCTAATAGTTTCTGTGTAATTCCTTGTCATTTTCCTATCTTACTGCTCCACATCATGCTCACCCACATCAGGATAGATTCACATTCCTATTCAGTGGTAGTTTGGGACAGAGAAGCAGAAGCCATATGCCTTCTCTTACCTTGTGACCAAGAATACACCTCCAGTGGGGTTGGGAGAAAGGTCTTCCCTACAGTCTGTTGCTATCACGTCATCTTCTGCAATTACTGGAGAATCCTGGAATTTCTAATTATTGTTCCTTTGATATTTGTGAACTGATCTTAGCAGTTGCGATAAAACTTTCTCCTTAGACACCCCTTCCCCCCCCGCCAACATTGTTGTGCAGTGCAGACTTTCACTGCCATATGTGGAAATGGACCAAAACTGGAAATTTTTGGATAACCTGTGGGAGAAAAATGTGTCAGTCCTACTGTGTCCAAAGGTTTGGGTCGGCAGCTTTTTGTATCCAGGGCTGGGGATGCGAGGAGTAAACTTGAATCCTAGTATTAACCGATAGCACTGTGAGTGTTCCAACTGGGAACAACTTCATCAGCTAGATTTCCCCTAGTGGACTAGTAAACAGTGGGGTGAAGCGGGTGGATGTTACTTCATAGTGCTGGAGCTAAAAAGATTCACATTCTGTTCACAGCTCTGCTTGAGATTTCCCTGGGGCTTTTAGCAGGTTTTATTAGGAGCTAGCTCTTGTTTTCTGCATACATCAGTTTTGCGTCTTAAAAGCGGAGGTGGCAGATTTTCTATGTAGCATAACTTGAGGACGCTTGTGCCAGTGGAGTGTGTAAATGCTACAGTCCAGAATGTTACTAAAAAAACCCCAAGCCCCCACGCTTCATCCTAAAGTGACATATCTGTAATTTCCTCCTTTTTCCCTCATTCCCCTTCCCCTTCTTTAATTTTCTTAACAGGTTGGGAGTACAGCGAAGGATTTGTG
>JANHGB010043599.1:13157-29930 GCA_026283785.1 Coracopsis vasa | reverse complement strand
TCTGCTCCAGGAAGCAACCTTGAGAGGCATCCAGCTGAAGAGGAGATCACCTCCATGCAGCCACGCTGCCTACCAGGGATTGCTCAGAAAAGGCTCACTTAGGCTTTCTTTATGGGATAAAGAGCTTGGCTTGTAGTCAAATTGCATACAATGTGAAAGGTATGCATGAGACTCCTTGTATTCACAACTTCCCTTGTTTCTTGATAAATGAGTCTTGGAAAAAAACCATCTGTTATCCATGTGTTAATTTCCTGATCAGTGTTCAAAGCTCATACACATTGATGCTCACTGTGTCCTCTTCATCGAGGACTGCAGTGATAGGACAAGCAGTAACGGGTTAAAACTGAAACAGGGGAAGTTCAGGTTGGATGTAAAGAAGAAGCTCTTCCCTGTGAGGGTGCTGAGGCGCTGGCACAGGGTGCCCAGAGAAGCTGTGGCTGCCGCGTCCCTGGCAGTGTTCAAGGCCAGGCTGGATCGGGCTTGGAGCAACCTGATCTTCCCAACCCAAGCTAGTCTGTGATTCTATACTTGCTTTAAAATATTATGATATAAAGATGCTTGAGATCAGCTAAAGAAATATGTTGGATAGGAGACTTTTTTGTTCCTAAAGACAGTTCTCCATGGTAACTTCCAGGTGTCAAGTATGTCCTAGATAATTACACCTGAGAAAACAGAAACCTTTTCATCTTTGAAGCCTGCTTTGTAAAATTAGACTTCAAGCCTAGAGTATAGATTATTTTTTTGTACGTAGAGTTGGCTACTGAAATTAAATAGTGTGATAATGTTTTCTGTCTGCATATATTATCAGTATCAAATAATTCAGCTTTTGAGCATTGGGCAAAAATGAATGTGCTCTCCACACTTTGGTGAAGTAAATCAAAGCTCTGCTAGAAAATGGATGTGATTAAAAGCTAAGAAGCAAATTTATATTTGAGGATTTCCTCATAGGACTTTTTTTTTTTTTTTCAAACAATATTGGGGTTTGCAGGAGGAGAAAAAAAAGAAGCTACAAGAAGACTGAGAGATGTCCTGTTAAAAAGTTTTAAAACCTGATACTTACCTAATATTAATTAATGTAATTAATTAATGTAATTAATGTAATAACCCAGACTGGTTGGGGTTGGAAAGGACTTTAAAATCACCCAATTCCAGCCCCCTGCCACAGGCAGGGACACCTCACACCAGACCAGGTTGCTCCAAGCCCCTGTGTCCAACCTGGACTTGAACACTGCCAGGAATGGGGCAGCCACAGCTTCTCTGGGCACCCTGTGCCAGCGCCTCAGCACCCTCACAGGGAAGAACTTCCGCCTTAGATCATATGGGAGGTGCTCCAGCCCCTGTTCATCCTTGTGGCCTCCTCTGGACTTGCTCCAACATCTCCTTACCCTTCTTATGCTGAGGACACCAGAAATAAAAGAAATGCAAGAAGTGACAGAATTTGGTATTGAGAGCACATAAAGCATCGGTATCACTGACTGGCATGTTTTAAAATAACACTGTGGGTAGTGTGGCAAGATGGTCTAAGAATATATAACTCCTTATTTTTTCTTAACATCAGTGGAAATAACAAACTGAGGCATAGAAGGACCAACTCTCTTAAAGCTCACAACCATGCTGGCAGAGTTGCATCATTTTGGATCTGCTCTGAGCCAGAAGTCCCCAATTTAGAAAGAAATGCCTACTCCAGAAGTGACACTCTTTTATCTGCACGTTCATCGGCATAGCTTTTCCCAGCCCAGGTTACAAAACACTTTCTAACCACAGTGTGGTGATTACTGGGCTGTCAAGTTTCTACGCAAAATGTTCCTACTAAAAAGCCACATTTATGATAGCGATTTCCATCCAGGTATTCAAATAGTTGGATTTTAATTGAGTTGCAGTCAGCAGAAAAGTGGCATTGATTGATAATGGCAGAGTTTGATGCTTCTGGATTAACAGACTAATTTTATTTATTTAATTGAAAGCAGGCTGATTGCAACATTAAATCACATAAATAATAGATGCTTTTGGAAATGCATAGAGGGTCTGATACTATAGAGATTTGAGATAATGCACATTAAAAGGCAACATTTTAGAGTTTGGGATTTAATCGAGTTTAAATATGTGTGAATCTTTTATAGAAATAGCTCCCCAGCCTGTCGTTTCTAACACTTCTGGTCTATTTCTGCACATGGAATTTTGTAGAATTCAGATGAACTGGTGCCTTCTGTGAGTTCTGTTTGTGATATATTATATATCCTTTGGACTATAACTACCAGAATTACACTTTTCATTTCAATAAACAGTTTCATCTTTGGCTCTCAAAGTGTTCAACTAGTTGAAGTGTAGATATTGCATATTCATCCCAAATATATCCATGCAGGTTCCAAACGGGGATTTTTTTGCCTGAAAAATCTCATGGGTATATTTTTAGACTTGGTTATTCCTCTGAGGTGTCCCCATCTCCAGGGTGCTTTGCCTTCACTTGGCTGTGATACTGAGTCTTACTGCATAGTGCAAAATGCTTTCTAGGCGAGTTTCACTTGGCTTAAGTGAGCTTTAGCATTGTTCCACTCTTTCACCATCTATATTCACATATTTCTTGACTGGTGGGTCTCCTCCAGTGACTCACCCCTTCCTTTGTGATGGGACTCCCTCTCCGAGACCCTTCAGTGCCAGTGGTCAGTACTGACCTTACAGATGTCCCCCACACTTTCTGGCGTCTGGATCCACTGTGATAGAAATAAGCAGGCATGCAGATGTGTTGTAAGGTACCAAAACCAATTGGTGTAGACCTGAACTAACTCTAGAGCTGTATTTTGGCAAAGTAAAAACCATCTTCCCTCTGTTCCTTGTGCTGCTCTTCTTGCTGGTCCTAAACTGGATGAACTTAAGTTCCTTTCCAGACCAGACCAGTCTGTGATTCTATGATGCTTCTGCCTGTGTGTCCCCTTTCTGTCCTCCCTAGAACAGGGCTGCAGTTATGAAATGCCACTGCACGTGACATCTGAGGGCTTTGTGGCTGAGAGAGTTGCTTCCAGTGCTGTGTCCCTGGTATATCATGGCTGTCCAGGTCTGTGCTGTGAAAACAGTTTCCTTTCACTTGCTTTCTCAACAAACAGCAGTGAAATACCCTCTGTTCTAAAGCTGTCAGCTTGCTGTCAGGTGCTCCCTGAGCAGTTCCCTGAAGCGACTGAAATCCCTCCTGAAGTTATTAGCTGTCTAGTTACATCTGGCTGGCGTTCAGCCTTAGAAAACTTTCTATTTTTACTAGAGGGAAAGAGAAAGGAGACCTTAAATTAACTCCTTCTCCTGCCAGTCACTGAAATTTTCCTCTAATTGGAAACAGGGAGAATCAGCTGCAGTATCTCTCTCCAGCATCTTAAGAAACTGGAACTGCAGCCTGTGGCTGCAGGTGGCTGTATGTCAGACTCGAGAGCTTTGCAGCTGAAAGGGACCTGACAGGATTTCTCAGAACACTTCCTGCTGTAACAATGGTGTGAAATTAGAGCAGGTTAACTTGATGTTTCTCTCCACTTCTGGAATCTCAGAGAGGAACCAGAGTGTAGACGCTGGGGGCATGTGGGATGGTCAAGTGACAAACTCCCCTTTGTGGAAGGTGGGCTACACAGAACAGAAATGTTGGAGCTTTGGAGGGCAGCAGGATTCACAGGATGGGTGAAGGGCTGGTTTTCCTCAATAAATATTGAAACTCTCTGGGTCTCGAGCCTGGACTTCATATCTCCAGCTTAGTAGAAGCAAAAGAAGGAAGAAGCTTGCATGATAGCTACTTGCTGGTGTCTTTTGCTGGGGATGAGGTGCAAGTTTGCTGGCACCTTTACGAATGTGAAAGCCCTTTGGCAGCGCTTGCAAGTGTTCTGGTTTTGGCAGTTGCTTATTTCCATGTGTATAAGCTTTGTAACCAATATTAGCTTACACTGGGTTGTACCACAGTGTATTTGCTCAGTTCATTCTGCTGCAGCCATAAATGATGTTATAGCTCTAATGATCGCACGCGCTAGATGAAAGAGAATTCTTATGCATAATTTATTAAGCTGAGATTTCTCTAGTAAGCCATTTTAGCTTGGATAGAGATTAAATGACTAATTCTGAATGCTTTGGAGTATCGTGATGGAAAGTGCAAGTAGCTTTTCCAAAAGCTGATATTTGTGTCCTGGAATAAAAGAAGGAATGCAGTAGAACGTAGATACGTTATTTGGAGCTTTGTAAGACTGAAAGAAATGGCAAAAAACATTCTGCATTTTTACAAAACAAGTGTGATTTAAAGCCAAAGCTCATAGTGGGAACATATTTCTTGGGGGAGCAGTGATTGCAACAGAGAAGTCTGTCTCCTGCTGGTATAAAATCGCTTGCTTTTGTACATGTAGTGGTGTGCTTATTCTGATGCCATCCCAACTGTGCCACTGGACAGGGCTCCCACCACCTCTTTCAGGAAGCAATTTTAAAATATAACTGTGCTTTCCTCTTCAGCATTAGCTTCACCTTTCTTCTTTTTGTACTGTGAGGTGTAACTAGAGAGAGAACCCTTCTCAGATCAAACATTTCAGCTAGGAGTGCTTCAAGCCTTGATTGTAGATCTCGGGGGGCTTGGCAGCGTGTTGTTTTCAGAGAGGCAACCCATAGCCTTGTGTTCTGCCTTTCCACATGACAGGTTTTCCGAGCCTGTTTTATGATATAGGTTCAAAATGATATCCCAGAATTCTTTCTGATGCAGAAGGCTGAGTTGCTGTAAGATTTTAACAAAGCTTTCTTAAAATGAGAAGAGTGAAGGTTTCAATTTGAGGATATTGGCCCATCTGATGATGGATTTCAGAGTGGTCAAACCGACAGCCTGCTGCTTTCTCCTGTGTTTATACTCACCAAAACAATCCCACAAGCCCTGTGGGAAGAGGGGTTTGAAGTTTCACTGGCATATGTCTTCCAGGCCTGAAAACCCAGGACACCGGGCATGACTGAGACATCTGGATGGGTCTGTGGCTTGGGAGTTAAACCATATTAGCTGGCCAGGAGACAAAGTTGTCATTTCTCCAAAACCCTTCCAGATGTAAGCAGACACTAAAGTACTCTGTTCTCCCCGTGCTGCCTTTTGAAAGCTGTTTAGGTAGCTGGATGTTCTTGCATTCCCTGTTTTTCCATGCCATCTAAGCAAAATGTATTTGTTTCCTCACTGGTAGATTCCATATTGTATTTTTGCATCTTCTCTCTGGCCTTGGACAACTTACTTGACTGTTGTGTCTCTAACAGATAATGTTGATCTAGCTCACAGATTTTTGTGCACATTTTCTTTACACCCTGGACTGAAAGTGCTCTGAGATATAGTGATGGTGTTAGGTTTGCGTGTCTGCTACGGGTAATTGAAGTGATGTGACTGTCATTGAGGTGAAATCCCATACTCTAAGGAGGATGTGTCCTTGGATTTCTTCCTTCTCCTCTCCTGTAGCTTGTGAGACCCCTTCTGGTAAAGCCTTTAATACCCAGACTTGGAGAGGATTTGACCAACTGCAAGCATTTAACTTTCCTATTTCTGCCGTGATTGTAGGTGTTCAACCCAGAATAACTCCATTGTCTTTCAGAGACATTGTCTCAAAGTTTCGTTTCCAAATATTTTAAACTCTGAAGTTACTTATGTTCTATTTAACTTTATATGGCCTTGAGCTTCAGGGTCTTATGCTTGTACAGAGGAAGATTTGGCTAGAGAAAAATAGTTTACATAGTGGGGATGTAAAACAGGACATAATTAACCAAGAGGTTCTAAGGCATGAGGTGGGTTGACCTTGGCTCGTCACTGTATCACTCCCCCTTCTCAACAAGACAGGAGAAAAAGAGGGTGAAAAGCTCATGGTTGAGGTAAGGATAAGGAGATCACTTACCAGTCACTGTCATGGGCAAAACAAAGTTGACTTAGGGAAATGATTTTAATTTATGACCAGGTAACCAGAGTAGGATAATGACAAATAACAATAAATCTAAAAATCATCTTTCTTCCACCCCTCCCTTCTTCTCAGGCTCAAATGCATTCCAAACTCTTCTGCCTCCTTCCCTGAGCACTGCTGGGAGTTAGGGAATAGGGAATAGGGACTGCAGTTACTTCATGTTTGGTTTCTGCCACTTCTTCTCCTCACCTTCTTCCTGTGCTCCAGCGTGGGGTCACTTTTGCAGGGAACAGTCCTTCACAAACTTCTCCAATGTGAGTCCTGCTCCAGCCTGGATCCCTTCCGTAGGGTGCCTCCTTCAGGAACAGGCTGCTCCAGCCTGGGTCCCTTCCATAGGGTACATCCTTCAGGAACAGGCTGCTCCAGCCTGGGTCACTTCTATAGGGTGCATCGTTCAGGAACAGGCTGCTCTAGCCTGAGTCCCTTCCATGGGGTGCATCCTTCAGGATCATGCTGCTCCAGCCTAGGTCCCCCACACTGCTCCTGCATAGGCTTCTCTCAGCAGGCTGCAGGGTGGATCTTTGCCCCACCATGGGCCTCTATAAGCTGTCGGGGGACAACCTGCATCACCATGGTTTTCAGCATGCTCTTCACCGCAGGGTGGGGGGAATCTCTGCTCCAGCACTTGGAGCACCTCCTCCCACTCCTCTGTCACTGACCTTAGTGTCTGCAGAGCTGTTACTCTCATATGTCGTCACTTCTCTCAGCTGCTGTTGTGCAGGGTTTTTACCCTTCCTTACATACGTTATCCCAGAGGTGCTGCTGACATCAGTGACTGGCTGAGCCTTGACCAGTGGTGGCTCTGAGCCAGCTTGAACTGGCTCTGTCCAACATAGGGAAACCTTCTGATGCCTTCTCTCAGAAGCCACCCCTGCCAATTCTTTGGCACCCTGGTGCCAATTCTTTGCTGTGTAAACCCAATACAGATCACAAACCTGTTCTGTTGGTTGTATTCAGTACCTTAAGTACATTATACATTTTCTTGTCGAATTTTGCTGTAACTTAGTTTAATCTATGTGGGTAAGTAGTGAAATGCTTCTTTAAAATGCTCTTAAATGACTAATCCCTTCTAAAGTGATTTGATGAATTCACATCACTTGTTTGAGATGCCTTCTCCTACTATGAATAATGAGCATTTTTGCATACATTTAGATACTGTAGTCTAATGTCTGTACAATTGTTATAAAGAAATAACTGAGTATGGCATATAAAACAAAATGTGTGTTCCCCCAAAGGAATAGTAAGTTGTTGAAATTCTCATAGGTCATTCACTAGTAAACCCCACTGAAGGTTACTTATGATCAATAGGTATTAATAACCCTTAATAAAATAAATTGATGGAAGGGTGAATTTTGAATTACAATTCATCTTAGAATGGAAGAAGATGGTTCTTTTGTGAAGCTGATACTAAAACCATAACTGCCTTGGAGTATCCTAAGTAAGAGAATACTTCCTGTTTTGTGCTGTTGTGCATTTAAAGGTTTTCCCATGTTGGTTGCTAAATACTTAAGATCATTTGCATTCTGCTCACTGAATTAGAATTAAATTTGCACAGACTGACTTGATAAAATCAGAATTTTAGCTCTTTCCCAATGTGTTTTCTAAGTATGGCAAACTATTTCAATGTTATGTCAATGGAAGCCATTCCAATTGCACATCAGTACATGGAAAAAAGATGTGGTAAATGGAACAGATTTTGGTCATCCTGAAATTAAGGTTAAGCACTTCATTCATTAATCCACAAACAGGATCAATATTCTGTTTGGTTTATCACACTTTGAACTGGTTTCGAAAGGGTTTTTCCTCTATTACCTATACAATAGTCAGCCTTAAATAGAAAAGAATTGTGACCTTTCAAAATCTGTAGAGTGTTCCATATGTGGCAAAGCTGTTCCAAATGCATGAAAAATACAGTTAACAAGGTGGATGGTGAATTAAAATAAAATCTGTTTTCCAACTATTTTAATCCTTAAAAAAAGAAGTCACATTTGGCTTTTGTGAAGCTGCTTTCAGATGAGTAATAGAAAGTTAACATTAAAAAAGGGTTTTCTCTCATTTTGAACATGCACAACCACCCTCACCAGCTTGTTTATCCCAACAGAAGAAAATGCATTACTTTGATTTTTCCGCTCATCCACCCACGTAGACTAAAGCATAGAAATAACATTAATCTAGATAAAGGTTGCTTAGTGTGAGTGAGGAATCCCCAGAATAGCTCCCCAAAGCCTTTTAAAATAGAGCATGAATTTCCTAGGAATGGGGGAAATTCTGAATGTTGGCCCACCACCAGAGAGAGGAGCTGATCATCCAAAACACAGTGTAACTGCTCTTACACAGCCTGGGAATCTGGGCTTCACTGGGAAAACAGTGAAATGCTCTCTAGCATTGACAGTAGAAAGGAGCTCTCCTTAGTTTAAATTCTTTATTTTTCTTCTCTTGTGTTATATAGGCACAAAGCAGTACAATACAGATACACAATGGAGGTTGAGCAGCAGCATGTATAGTGTGTTGCTCTTATTTTCAGTTACGTGCATGGACACTGCCATCTGCTCACACTTAAGTGTGCTGAGGTGTCTTAGTCCATTTTAGGACCATGCAGGCAAAGAGGAAGGGGATGTTCCATGGGAATTTCAGAGTTCCTACCCTTACTCCAAAGCTTGAAGTCTACCTTCTACTGCTTATCATGACTGAGTGGCCAGAGCTTCAAACTGTCTTGGTATTTCTAAGGTAAGAAATAGAATATATTTTTATTGGCACCAGTCATCCCTGTATGCTCATGTGTATATGTATGTGTAATGACCGGCCTGTTGCTGAATCTCTCAAGTAATTCAAATAGTAGGCGCTTTTTCTAATACATGAATGCTGTTGCGCAGCTCTTTTGCCTGTATATGCCCTGTTCTATCATGTATTGTAACTGCACTAATGTAAGTCACTTGGTACCTCTGTGCACTGGTGACTGTACTTTGTGATAGTCCCTGGTGCTTCATACACTGAGGAGCATTACTGACCAAGCAAAAGACAGAACAGTGACCTAATACCCTCCTGTCTTACTTGTTTTCAGCTCTAAAAGTGATCTCTGATGTCTGTGGTCTGGTGAGCAACTGACTCTTTAACAAACTCTTAGTAAAAAGGTGTGATGTCCTGGCATAACAGCTTTGCTCTTCTGATCTTCTCTAAAGTCACTAAAGGCCAAACTTATAGCACTGCAAATCCAAACACTCAACCCATTCAAGGCACTCCATAAAGGAGAGGGAAGGTAGATAGATGTGCAATATGGAAGCTGGAAGATAGGTGTGCAATATGGAAGGTAGATAGGTGTGCAATATGGAAGCTGGGTTACAAACCTACATCCTTGAGCAGTCAACCTTATAATCTAAGTGATGAGTTGATGCTTTCTCCAGCTCTCCAATGAAAGCTGAAATAACTGCCCCCCATAAAAAAAAAAAGGAATAAAATTTGGAGGTTACTGCTAATGTTGTATAGAGACTTTGTGATCCCTGCTCCAGACCAAGCCCTACCTACAGGTCCTCTGTTTTCTTGCTTAAATGTTGAGACCTTTATTGTAACTGTGAGTTCTTGGACAGCAAGACAAAGGAGGTACTTTTCCTCTTTGTGTAGCTGAGCCAGGTCCTCTCAGCTCCTCCAAGGGCTCTGATATGCACCATGGTGGGCATAAACCAAGCAGCTCACTTTAAATGTGACAAACGCTGCTAAGATCTTGTGTGTAACAAAGCAGTTTCCCAGCTTGATTTATGAATGCTGGGAGGTGCCCACAGTATTTGTGTCAAACTAGTCTGCATGGGTAGACAGCTGATGTTTTTCCTGTGTCCATCCTTGAGAATCAGCCTTCTAGCTGCCTTTGAACAAGCATCTTGCTGAGGGATACAGCCAGGAGTGTACCACATTCCTTAGGCTCAAGCCTGCTGCAAAAGAGTCACGCAAGTAACGTGGTGTCTGATGTCAACCTGCTTTACAGGCTGCTGCCCATTCCAGTGTGACACTGAAGTGTTTGATTGCTGAACATGAAGTGGAATTACTACTAGGTGTGGCCCTGTGAAAGGTTTTGAATTTGAAATCCAGCAAGCTTTACCATCATGGGAATGAACCAATTGCAAACAAAAGTGGATAGGGCACCTTGCCAGTCACCCACTGTGATTGTAGCTCCTGACTACTGCCACAGCTAGAGTCAAGTGGTAAGGAGGGCGTTGTGTTGGGCTATGGCTCAGTCTAAGAACTTGCTGAAATACTTTGAGAGTAGAATCATAAATCAGCCCCTCTTTATTTGGTATTATTTTTGCAGCAGGCAACTGGGGTTTCCATCAAAGTGTGTGTGATTTCTTCCTCAAAAAGAAGTGGATTCTCACTTCAAAAACCTACTTGGATTCAGATTTTCAAACAGAAATGTGATACCTGACACTGATGTGAAATATTGAAGCCTTGTGCAAATGAATATACTAAGTGTTTTTAGAGGATTTTTTCTAAGTTAGTGACCTACAGAAGGGGCTTAGTGAGTCCACTTGAAAACCCTTTCAGTGTTCTCCCTCTCGCTATCAATTGCTTTTGTTCCCATTCATTGTCTCTACCTGTTATGTTCCAAAATGGGGTGTGAACTGCAGTATCTTGTGTAAGGACACTTACATACACGCTGTGTTCAGTAATATCTCCCTCAGCTGAAGCAGGAGCATACATACAGTGGTAGGCTACTCTGAGTATACTCAGTGTCCCAAAATGCTGTCCATATAGGACTTGGGGTGGGAATAGCACTGTCCACAAACAACTGAGCAGCTGGACATGAAGTGATCTTAATTAGCCACAGGTCCAAATCCCCTGTTTCTCTGTGCAGCTGTGAGACTACATGATGTTTTCACCAGATTTTATCAGGAGCTAAGGCTGCTAAATCCCTTTTTCATTAGTACAGCATTAGGAATGTGAAAATCTGACACCCAATTAAAAATCATATTTGGGACTTAAATACTATGTGCTTTTGTTCCCATGTACTTAAGTGCTTCCTCTTTTTGTCATTGTCTTCTGAGGTCTTTTCCAAATACAGAAAGGAAAATGCTCAACACATGCCTTGTTCCAAGTCTTTGTAACTTTGACAAGCCACATCTACACCAGTTCCCCTCATGAGACTCCAGGAACCATGCAGCCAGCCCAGCCTGGCCTTTTCTTGTAATTCATCTTAGGGTACCCTGCTTTCATCTTAAAACTTCTGAAGAGGTGCTTCCATCATCCTGATAAACTTCATACTTGGTCATTTCTCCCATGCACTCTGTAATGATTGTACTGCACAACAAAATTGTTTTGTGATTCATTTACACAGCTGACATCAGAGAATCCAAGAACATTTCTGCCACAAGAATTGTGTAATACGTTGGATGGTTTACTTTATAAACTGCCATAAGCACTGTCTTTGTGTAGAACTGCAGAATTAGGTTCCCCTTCTTTATTCTTAAAAACTTCCTCCCTAAACTCAAACCTAAACCTCAAGACATTACTCTTTTAAAAGAGCTAATAGTATACTCAGGCTGACCAAAATAGATAAATCTGTGCCTCCAGTCTGCAAGGTTGATGCCTGGTTTATGTGCAGAATTTGACCAAGTGATGTAGAGTCCACCATTCTATGCCCTGTTGCAGAAGTGAGGCATGTTACAGTCTTCCTCTGCGTAAGGGAATGAGTAGTTTGTTGTTTTCCAAGATTTCACTGTTACTTCCCAGTAAGGGGAAAGATGTTGGTTATGGCCAGTTATTCTCTCGATTAATGAAAACAAAGTTGCTTTTACTTCCATCTCATACTTGATCAGATGGTTTAGGCTAGAGAATGGTGTATGAGGATGCTATAACCTTTGCTTACGTTAAGATACAAAGCAATAGCAGAGGAAGAAAATGGTATTAGCTCTAATATGTATATTTGCTTTGCTATAGATAGTCTAGAAAGTATTTGATTTCACTTGCCTGCATTTTCACACTGCTCAAGCAGCAAATCTTGTGGGTGTAAAAGTTATAGCAGGTAGTTCAGTGGTTTACATACTTTCAGTGATGATCCTGTATCCTTTCTGAAAGAGGAGATTGGCATTTAGTCCAACAACAAATTCATTGGAATGAGTGGAAGAAGTAATAATGAAAAGCTTTTCTTTGGGTTCTCATTTGGGAACAGTTCTATCCTTGAACATAAAAGCATTACTATGTTCTTTGTTGGTAACATTCAAAAGTGTAATTTGCTTTTGGCAATCAAGACAGTTCATAAATGACCTTCATCATTCATATACAAACCATCCTGTAACACAAATGCAGCCACGAAGGGAGTTTGAGAAACTTGTGGCTTCAGCTTCGTGATATCTTTCAAAAATTGATGACAGTTTGTCTAAATTTGTTACTGCTCTGTTATTTTTATGATATCTAGCATATTTGTTAGTGATATGATGGCATAAGTTCAGAAATACTGAGGGGGTGTTTCTTATCGGGCTCTCTGAAAATCTGGCATTAAATATTGCACATTGCTTCGTTCACCACAGTTTCTAGTGAGGAAGATTTTCCAAAGCCCATCGTTGTCACCACAGAGCTGTTCAGCAAGGCAGACCCCTACCAGATTACCTTTAATACTATTGTAAGGTTCTTACACGTTGGAATTTCCTCACTGAACGTTTTAAGGTATACAAATGGAGCACTTCATCCAAAGAATCCTACTGGGGTTTGATTTCTTTCTTTGTTTGTAAGATATTGAATAATTTCTTACATGAAGGGGAGCTCAAATATAGAAGATTAAGTGACTTACTGGATTGTGCAGTGTCTCTCAGTGATGATGAGGAACAGAACCGGCATTTTCAGGGCATATGCTCTACACAGTGTAGAATTCTGCAGGTCTGCAGCATATAGTGTAGCATATTGAATTATGCCAAGTGTAGTGGAAGAGCAGACTGATTTTGTGCTGCAGTCTTGTAAAAGGCCTTTGTGTTTACTCTGTCTGAAAGACAACCCACCCTATGAATAATAAGTATTTAGTAGTACATACAAAGTGTGCTAAAGGAAGCAACTGAGAGAGCAAAAACACAGACAAGGTTGTCAAGAGAGGCTAGAAAAATGGTACTTGGAACACATTGTCCCTCTTCACGTGTTGAATACTGCTTGTACAAAGAGAGCCTCTCAGTAGATAAGCAAGTTAAACAGAGAAGGAGGCAAGAGAGACAAGGAATGGAGCATCTGATATTTCTCCATGGAGATGGGTGGAAAACACTGGGTGAATGGAGCAGATGCTGGTGTGTGAGCTGCAAGGCTAGAGGACAGTGTTGGGTGATTGGGGAGAGAGACAGCTCATTCGCTTTCATTGTTTTCCTAGACCAGGTGGACACCATAAAAGCAACAAAGGGCAACCTCAAATTGTCTCACCAACACTTCCCCCAGGTGGCCACCAAGGAAACCCTTCTGGTTGCTCCATTTGCCAGTCTGTCTGCCACCCCTTCCTGCCACAGACGTTGCCAACAGCAACATCTGGGCTGATGTGATCCCTGAGGAATATTACTAAAGCAGCCAACAGAAGGAGATAAAAAAGTGGGGAGCACCTTCTAGTGACAGTTCTGCACTTGAGGTGTTTTCTCAGCTATCTGGATGACCACATCCATGCTTGCTCTGATACCCAAGTCTAACCGTACCAACATAGTGCCTTCTAGAAAGTCTGACATGAGATGTCTTACTGCTATCACAGAGCATCCTAGAACCAGGGGTACATGCTTCTCCAAAAGCTGTGTGGCATGGATACAGAGCCCACCTCTTCCACTGGGCAGGTCATGCTGCTGGGTCTGTGCCATGGTGATCATCAAAAAGCAATCTGAATTGGTATTTCCATATGGTAGCCCAAATGGTGCATGATGCTACTCCTCCCATGTGACCATGAGTGACAAAGCTGCTGTAAGGACCAGAGGAGATGTAACACTTGCGTACTGCAGCCCTCCCACCTTAGCGAAACAACATGTGATGAAGCTGGAGGCTGCTGCTCCAGGGTTGCTGGATGCGTGCCGAATGTGGGTTTGTCAGACTACCCAGGCTCACTTAGCAACCGGGTGTGTGCCTTGGATGTGTGGAGCCAGGCTCAGCACACCACACTGCCTGTTCCTGCTGGGGCATGCCACCATGCCACGATGTCCCTTGGGGTTTACCCTGTGTGTATGAGCCCCGTGGCTTCTGAGCAGCTGCTGAAGATGACGTGGACTGGCTGTGTCTGTTCAGACAACTGGTGCATCTCATGCTCTGTCAGCCACGTCATTGCTGAGTTGTGAAAGCACCTTCGCCAGGGACTGTGCTGGAGCCAAGAGCCGGAGGAAGGGGGCAGAAGGGCTCTTCTGCCCCATGAGAGCAACAGGTCTGCTGAGATGAGCACCTAGAGGTCAGTGGCTTTTCAGGTATGGCTCCCATGAGCCTATGGAGGCAGATGAGGAAGGCTGATGTTGCAGTGACCTGGATCTCTCCTGGTTCTGATTTCTTTCCCTATTCCCCTCACCTTGCCTGAGGAGATGCTGGCAGGTAGCAGAGTAGGCAGGACCCCTCCCATAGCACTGTGTTGTGTTCTGAGAGTGTGCGTGGTGTGGACAGCCAGTGCGGCCACTGAAGACCAGCTAGAGCCTGCTGGAATTGGCTTGGGAATGGACTGAAAGGGCCTTGTGACACTGGTTATTGTTAATTTTACTATAGGAGTGTCAATGTTAATTGAGCTGGAAGAAGCAAGCTTTTTCAAAAGGATTACTGTTCTTCTGAGCTATTTGGAGGTTTCTAGCACAAACTGTTCAAAGCATAACTGTTGTATTGAAATCCAGCACGGGTCAGTGCAGGGTATTTTGTGGTTCATGGAGCTGTACAACAAACTAATAGGAATAGCTCTCATGGCTGGGAGCCTCCTAACTTGCATCTGACATCAGTGGAGAATGCTTCTATTGAAGAACTTCCTGATCCTTCTTTAACCAGAGGTTTCTAGTTCCTTTATTTCTGTACATGCTCAGTCAATGCTTTGCAGAGTTGGCAGTAAGGCAAGAGTGAGCAGATAGGAGTAGGGTGGGAAGAAGTCTTTTAATGCAACAATAATAAGCTAAACAAATTACCTTTGTAATGTGTGTAATGTTAGTCACTATTTGGCTATAGCTGGATCAGTGTCTCTTTTGTTCCTACATGCTTATCTTAGAATATTCTAATCATTATTGCCTTAGAAAGCTTCCCATTTTATTTTTTCTTTATGGTATAAATATTGAAACTTGCACTTAATGGAGAAAGAGAGTGAGCAAGAAAGGATTTCAGACAGACTTTCTTAATAGTATAATATTAATTGACAAAGATTGTTTTGCAATAGAAATATTCTTTGTTTACTATGAAAAGAGCTTCATTTGCCTTTAGACATCCTAAATGATTTAGAGAAACAGACAAATGATTTAATTTTGATTTTATTTTATACTCCAATGAAGCAAACAACAGATTTGGAACAAGCTGCTTTCTAGACCTTGGAAATTGAACTGCTCTTTTTATTGGGCACTGGTAAAGTGTCTTTGCCTTTCCTGATGGCAGACAGCCGTGAAATACATTGACTCATGCTTGTTAGGGTTCCATCCAGCTCCTTTTATTTCTTTGATTATGATTCTAGTGCTGCCACCCAGGCAGGAGCTCCCACTTCCATTTCCCTTGAAATCTGTGCTTTCCAGAGAACATCTCCCCCCCTCCAACCTGGAGCCTGAGTTACAAGGCTATGACTTGGCTCCAGAAGCAGTTTGATGCAGAGCACTGTAGGTTTTTCTTACCTCTTTTCAGTGGTGATTTGCATGTGTGCAGCATTAGGTGAGATTGGAAGGCAACAGCAGCCTAATTTTAACTTATAAATCTGTTTTGATGACTAAATGTGATATTTCAAAGGACTCCTGTTCGTGTCATTCTTGGTCCTTAGTGAGTTTTCCCAGGTTCAAACCCAGTAGCTTTCCACATGAGTGTGGGAGCTTCAGGTGAGTGAACCACTAACCACAGTACCTTGAGTAATCATGAGTGCTTCTTATCTGGCTTGCTTAATGCACTCAAAGATAAAGCCTTTAAAGACAGACTTCTTGCTTGATGCCGCTTTTTCAGGCTCTGAAAGTGCTATTAATAACATGTTTTCACCTAACAGCTTTTAGTTCTTGTAGCACTGAAATAGCAATGGCGTATTTACCTCTTTTTTTTTTGTTCTTTTAACTAGTTCTATCCAGGTTTACACTGACTCTCATTCTGCCTTTATCACCATGTTACCCCAGTGTCTCCTGGTGAGGCAGAAAGCAAAAGCCATATTGAGTTTGTTCTTCCTCATCTCTTTTCCTTGTATGTATGTTCAGTATAGTGGTTTATTTTGGTAGGGTTTCTTAGTTCATGTTAAAGAAGCGGGAGTCTATGCACTGAGAACAGCAAGTGGTAACAGCTTCTTGAAAGCAAGGTGAAGAAAGCCCCAGGTAATATTACCCATCATTGGATTTTCTTGATGAAGTACACCTTGTGGGCAGTATGGTTATTTTCCTAGGAGTGAAAGGCTAAAAGGTTGTTCAGTGGAATTACTTCTGCTTTTAAAAGACAGACTATGTTTCCTTTCTTTACGGGTTTCAGGAGTGTTCCAAATCCAAAGATCAGCAGAGAATACAGTGGCAATCCAATGTTTTTTCTTGTTTGAAGAAAAACATACAATAGAAGAATCATAGAATCACAGCCTGGTTTGGGCTGGAAAGGACCTTATGATCATCCAGTTCCAACCCCCTGCCACAGGCAGGGACACCTTCCACTAGATCAGGTTGCTCCAAGCCCCTGTGTCCAACCTGGCCTTGAACACTGCCAGGGATGGGGCAGC
>JANHGB010043599.1:2221-12853 GCA_026283785.1 Coracopsis vasa | reverse complement strand
CCTATCTTTCAAGGATTATTATTAAGTATATCTAATAATTTTAGTATTTCATCAATCTATTTTGGGCTCATTATGCAACCCACAACTCAGAGAGACGAGGCAAGAAGGGACAGAGCAGGATTGGATGCTGATAAACCATTTGGTGTGCCCTCAAACCATTTGGCATCCCCCCCAAGCAGTGGGGATCCTCTGGGTGGTCTGGTTAAAGCTGCCTTGCTTTGGAGCAAGTTGCCGTGGTCTCCCCCAAAATACGAAGCCATTCCCTCCCACTTAAGTCTCTGGGCACTGGGGACTGGGCTTTTACCAGTTGCTGTCTGGTTATTGGCAGGACTCTTATGCTACCAAATAGACATGCCTCTAAACATACAGCTACATGTATTTATATTTGTGCATGTAGTAGAGAAGGATTCAAGTGCAGTTCAAACCAGTGTCAGTACATGCTGGAAACTGCCTAGTAAATCACCATATGTTCCAGAGGAAATGCCAGGCAAAGTCATGATGGCCTTGTATGTGCACAGCTAACTGGCAAGTGCAAAGGCAGGCTCATGAAGGGGGATGCCATCATATGCTTTTCTTCTTTTTTCCTGTATCAGAGCATGATTAGAGCCCATCTGCTTCCCTTACTGCTGCGGAAGGGTAAGAAACCAGTCAGCCCAAACTTTTGCTGCTGGAGCATAGGCACCAGGGAAAAGGAAGCTACACCCAAGGAGCTCTCTCAGATGTGTTTGGTTTCCATTTCTCTTGAAGTACAGTTTTAAAAATGGGTTTCAAATTCTCTCATTTCTGTGTCTTGTTCTGCTCTGGCTTTACATTCACATTGTGGCAGCCTGATGTTTGCTAGCTGGAGTTCACAGACCTGGCACTGCTGGGACCAAACCTGTGTGCCAGGCAGGCTGGCTGATACACAGGGAAGGCGCAGCAAGCATTGCTGTGCTTTTCACCTCTGCCTGCCTGGAGTAGTTAGTGCCTCCCTAAAGCCCTAAGTGCAGAGTGGTGGTATTTGCTGACATGTTTGGCAATCTGTTTGCTTTGTGTTTTTTCCCAAGCTCTTTAAGGATACTTGACATATCTGATAGAAAGTCGTGGAAAAGGCTAACGACTTTTATTTATCTTTTTTAATTAAACTCGGTTTATTTGAACTCCTGCAATTTAGCTCTCTTCCAACCAGATCCCTATTGGATTGAAATTGCTGTACAACCATAACGTTGACTGCTGTGACACCTACTGGTCGAGCTGAGCTGAACAAGGGAAAGCCTGTGGGTACTTGTTTTCCTCTTCCTGATGAGAATTCCAGGTAATGAGTTTGGCTCAGCAGTTGTGGTGTCTCTTGGAAGGACTGACACATCTTCTTTCAATACATCTTTGTGCATTAAGAAATTTAGATAATCACTTTTCTGTTTGCTTTTAACTTCTGTCCTTTCTCTTCCCAGTAGCTCTTTAATCTTCACCCTCTTTGTTTCATGTCTTATCTTTATTCAAGTTTCTTTTTTATCATCCCTTAATAGTATTGGGAGCTGCAAGGAAATCTCTTTGAAGTCTTCCCTGAATTGCCTTCTTCCCCTAGAACAGTTCTTCTTCATTATCTGTGATCATTTCTTCAGTGCTGGAAACTTATTATCATTCATATTGCCCTGTTAGGTATTTCACTTTTCTGGGAAAAGTAAGGAGCCATTCATGCAACTGCTTCCACGAGATCTCATACCTAAGGAGGTTTTGTGAGTATTGAGAAAAATTGAGCTTTTCTGTATATAGAGGAATAAGGATGTTAGTAGTTCACAATAAAAAAACAGCTTTGCATCTCCATTGGACAATGAAGAATGGATAACAGTTCATAACTGTAGGAAAATGTGCTGTATGCTTTGTCTGAGGGATAGTTCTGCTGCACTCAAGTAGTGCTGCAATCTTCCAAAAATGCATTCTCATGCATGTGATTCTGGAACCTACCATTAGTCCAAAAAGTTACTCAGAGGGCTTCTCAGGTTGTTCTTGCTATGAGAGACAGTTTGTATTCTAGAAGCTTGAGTAGCTTTGAGTAACTTAAAATTGTATGAGATGTCTTGACCTGATCTGTAGTTCTCAGTGGCTTAGAGGGAGAAACTCCTGCTGTCTCCTCTTCCCGTTATGACTGCACACTTCCATCACTTACTTCGTGTCCAGCCATGAGGACATTCTTCACACCCCATCTGCAGGCCCTTCAGTTCACTGACCTGGCAAAAAGAGAAGATGGGCCATGGGAATTCCAGTCTGATGAGCACTGCTGGATATCAGCAAGGGACAAGAGATGGCGGGGAAGCAGGGGTGAGAAAGGAGCTGGCGTGGAAAACAGGTTAGTGAGATCTACCCCTTTTTGGCAGCTGATATGTAATACTGTTGCATGTATTTTTCCCTACAAAAAGAAAAGGTTTGTCATCTCTTGCTGCCTTTTTCCCTTCCCTGGTGTGCCAGCTATGTAGAGTCGTGCAGTGAGCTGTGGGTCATGCTGCCATTCCTCTGTCCCTTTTGTTTTCTCTCATTCTAGGCAGGTTCTTGCATTACATTTTTAGTGTAGGGTCTGCCCACTGCCTAAGGCATGTGGCAGTGTGACCAACGGGCCTCCTCTTGTCTTCCCTTGGGGAGAGTTGGGTATTCTCACTTTCCACTAAATATTTACATGTGTTTTTTGCAGGTGGGGCTTTATTTTTAGTAAGTGAAGGCCAGGGAAAGAACTATCAACTTTAGACTGAAGGTTGGAAAGGTTTGGGAGGGTACTTTTTCCTCTTGGTATTTCTGATCCTTCCAAAACCTTTGTGTCCTGCACAGGCAGGCTTTGCCTTTACGGTATGGAGTGAATCTATAGCAATGGACAGAAGATTTTACAAGGATTTTCCCCTAGAACTTAAATGGTTTTAACATAACCGTGGAAGTTATGGAGCTGAGGAGAAAATTGGATACTGAGCATTCCTTAAGAATTCATTGAAAAGCTGAGGTTCTGTATGCCGTTATCACAAGAGACTGTGGTACTGAGGATTCACGTTGGTGGTCTATAGTAATTAGAAATCATGCATTATAATCTAGTTGAGAATAAATTGAGATAAATGAACAAGCTCAGCATTGGAGAGGAAGGAATAGAATATCAGACAGCTGAGATGATCAAAGTGTTGATGAATTGACTTTGCTGTGCCAACCAATAAGCTTATTTTTGTTTTTCCACTTGACAAGATCTGGCTCAGAACACAGAATACACCAGTGATGGCTATTTACTTGCTGACACTATTCCAGCTCCAGACTTCAGTTTGGGTTTGGGCAGCAATGAGTGTTACTGCATCTTGCTGAGAGTTCCTGCTCTGCTGTGCCCCTGCTGAGGGCTGAGGGCAGTGGCTGTCGTGGGGGTATTTCAGCAGTAAAATGTCCTTAGCAAACTGAGACCTCCAGACTTGCCTGTCGCTGCCTGCAAGGAGCAGTCAGCATGTCAAAGATACCGGTGCAAAGCAGGTTAAGCCAGAGGCTGCATGATTCCTGATGTAGTGATGGGGAATGAATCTCTTTCTGTCTGAAGGGTTGGAAGTTACAGAGGAGTTCAGTGCCTTGTGGGATTTCCTAAGCCTGTCAGGGTCCCGTCACCCATAAAAGTTGCTTAACCTTATTAATAATTTCACTTTAGATCTTTCTTAGTTTGGATCCTTTGACATTAAATGACTTGCTCAGGTTCACACAGGAAACAGTGACAGACTGGGGAGCTCAACCCAGATGGCCAGATTCCCAGTCCAGATCTTTAAACACTTTCTATGATGGTTTCTCTGTAAGCTAGATGCTGAAAAAGAGCCTGTCAGTCAAGTGGCACTTCCAGCAAGCTGTAATACCTCTTAGACTAGAAACCAACAAAGTAAACCTGTATTTTGTAGCCATTTTTGCACAGCATTACTGTGTCTTCTAGTGGCACATCACTAAAAACTGTCATTTGAAATCTTGAATTACAGAAATCTGAATCTTATTTTAATCACAATCTTGTGCTTTACTAGAGAACCCTATGTAGAGATGACTGACCTTGGTGTAATTATGTACATCCACAGTGCCTAATTTGTGGTGATGTCATTTATCTGATGGTAAAGTTTCAGAGGGTGAGGGACTGCAATTAATTTCACTGTTGCCTTGTGCTGTTGTGGCAGTTTGGCTTTGGCCTTAAGAGGTAGGGGGGCACTGTGTTATTTAGAGGTTTGTCTATGGGCTGGCTGAAACTAGAGCCTCCTGCCAGGTCTGGGAGCAGCTTAGACAGTGAGGCAGAGCTCTGTCATCCTGGAGGAGCTCCAAGCATCACAGTTCTGCTGTCTCCAGTGCAGCCACTATATTAAAATACTTCTTATTACTTTTGAATTCTTGCTGTGAGATTGAAAATTAATTACTTGGAGGGGGTGTCCAACCTGTGAACCTCCAAGGACAGTCTGGTTGGTGCTCTGTACCCTGCTGTGGTACTGCGTTTCCTGAGGGCCCCTCAGGAGCAGAGCAGGGGCTGGCTGGGTTTCCCCATAGTGATCTTCCACTCACCATCTTTCTCTGGGATGCAGAAGTCCCTACAGCCTCATCTGTGATAACAAGCTCAGACAGAGCATAAGAGGAATGTGTTAGCATCCCTTGCACCTTGGTGACTCTTAGCTTGCTTGTTCACTGAATCAAACTGGGTGGGGATGAAGGGGACCTCTGGAAGTCTGAGCAGACATGCCTCCTCCTCACAGTGCGAGGAGGTGAGGACCTTGCCCTTCTCACACCAAGTCTCCTTCATGGGATTGTCCCTGCCGAGCCCCATGGGGGAGTTTGTCAGCAAGCCTGCTGAGTGTTTGCAGTCAGTAAATGGTAGTTGTTAGCTTTACACGTGCCCCATGTGCTCAACGTCACAGAGACCAAAAATAGAAATGTGATTTTCTTTCTAACCCTGTGCTTCAGCCTGAATAGGAAGAGATTCTGTGCCTTTGTGTTGCGTGCTTCTTTCCCATTACTATAAAGATAGCTGATTGAATACTAAGTATTACTTATTCTATCAAAAATCACAATGGGAGGCTCCTGCAATCTTATTGTTACGTGGAGCCTCTTTATTTGCAGTACAAATAACAATCACTCGTATGAATTTTGTGCCTGTTGCAGCATCTTTCTGTTTTCCTCTTGTAGCTTTGGGTGATGGCAGTGTATTGCCTGTAAGCAATGAAGGAAGGAAGGATTTTGATAAAGTCTAGAAGATTGCACATAGCTTTTCAGGTCATATGTTTGCTTAGCAAGAATGAATAGATCTGTAAACTGTTAAAAATAAGTAAATGTCCTTTTTTTTCTGGCTTCAGCTTCTACACAGGAGTGGGTTTGGAGTAAAGCCCAAAGAGCTTGTAGGGACATGTGCTGCCTACTTTCAGCTTTTGTCTAGGGTTTGTATCGTCGTATTAGAATTGTAGGGTTACAGAACAACATGATAGGAGCCATTTTATATGCCAAGATAAAGTCTGTTAAGTCCAAATCCCTGTCTTTGGGCTCCTTTCTTTCCTTACTGACACTCTTTGGACTTTTTAATTTACACTGTTGTTGAAACTGCTGGATTTTTGATGTAATAGTTAAGCAAAGTAGATTGTGCCTGAACATGGAAAGTGCAAATAATTATTTGCCCTAGAACATTTAAAGGTACAAACTTGGGCCTGATGGAAACCTGGCTTACAATGTTGTAATTCACACTTGGTGGCAGAGGCAGCTCCAGGGTTGCTCTCTTCATTCCTGCCTGCAAGCATTAGCATGCATGGCTTTGGTGCAGTTGTGCTCCAGAATTGTGCGTGCAATCATTCAGTTTCTCCTGCTAAATGAGAGTGCTTGAGCTTGCAGTTTTACCAGCATGGCTTTTGAGAATATGTTTGAATGCTGTGGTTTCTAAACCACCTTCATCTGCAGGAGGGAAGTGCAGTTTTGCAGGGCCAGTGAAAGTATTTGGTGAAGATAAAAGTGAGATCTCTGCTTTTCTATCAGTTTAATGTAAAACTGGAAAGAAGAACTTGAGCATGGTCTGGAGTGGTAACTGTGGAGTACAGTTAATGTGGCTCTAGCTGGGCTGGTATCTTACAAGTAGTTACTCAACCTCTTTAAGAGCACAAATGATGGCCTCATAAAGAGACTGCTCCTCTCAGAGGTCCATCTAACTGGGTTCTGGACAGTGTTTGGTGGTACTGCCTAGGGGGACAAGTGCAGGCTGAAAATGTCCCAGTACTTTTTGGATAGATTACCTGACACCCACCGATTAGAAGGAAGGACCAAAAAGCAGGTTTTTGGTATTTAATAACCCCTTCTCTGTTGTTCTTCCCTGATTTGTCGTTGTGCTTTCTGAATCTCCTTAAAGCTGAAAACAAAAAATTCATAAGGCCCATGACAAGGAGGTCAGAGGTTAATGCACAGCTGCATGAAAAGCTGCCTTTGTTTGCAACCTGCTACTATCATTTTATACCACTTAATTCTCTTATCTGAAGAGAGGGTAAGCAATTCTTCCCTGTCCTCCAGTGACACTAAGGATTTTATAGCTCTCTGTTGTATTTAGCTCTCCATTATAGCTCTCTGTTCTTTTCTTTTCTTATTCTGCTCCTTCTCTCTCTTCTCTTCCTCTCCATCAAGGTAGATGTGACACTATTTGTCATTCACAGCTTCATGGTGAATTTGCCTAATAAAGCATAGTGAGAAAAACTCAGGCTGTAACACTGTTTTCACATTTTCAAAGTCAGGTGTTTTGTTTCCTAGTGGTTAAATTAAACCACAAAACACATTAAAGCATGACACAAGTAGAAACCCTTGAGAAGAAAATGAAGCATTTGGCTTGACTCAAAGTTCATCATTTGAGGATGTTTTCAAGAGCTTACATCCATGATAAAACAGCATTTTTGGAGATTGTACTGTGCAAGGTCCATAATAGGTTTTTTTTTTTCCTCTTGTGGAGGATTGAATCATCTCTCCCAGTCCTTGCTCTGCCTAGCAGCGCTCCTTGCCATTGGACCTGTGCCTGTTCCATAGTGGGAGCCAGGTCAAACTGGTGGCACCAGCTGGCTTCACCCGAGCTGTGGGACACCATCTTCTTGCCAACATCCAGGATGCATAGGGACTGTACAGAAACAGCTTTCACTATGAAGTAGTTGGTCTCTCTGCAGTCTTTATGCAGGTGTCTATATGAGAGGTTTTGGTTTTCCTGCTTCTGGTTTGGGTTCATACCTTCTCTGACGGATTTAACAGCTAACTGAGGGCTCAGGCTGATGGCAAGTTAAACTTTTTGAGTTTCAGTCTGACTGTTTCTCAGAAGGTTAAAAATAAAGCACAGAGAGCACCCATTTTAGGTTGGGGTGGGTTTTTTTAATGCTACCATACTATCCCAAACTACAGACAAATATGGACACAAGGCAATTTTAGTGTCCTTACGTACAAGCTGTCAGCTTCAGAAACCACAAGTGCGTCATCAGGCCTTTTGCTTCACTTTAATCTCTTTTTATAGCTAACCTGCAGAATCATCAGAAGTGCTCTGTGGTATTAACTAACTTTGATAGATGAGTTTATTGATAAATCTGAAGTTCTCTGCAGCTGAATACATTATTTGACTCCTACCTACTATGGCAGTGGTGTCTGTAGAGATTACCTGAACACTTACAGCCAGATCCTTCTGATTTTGGGGTGACCGAATCTTTGATTGTCTGGTTGGAGGTATTTTTGACCTGGTTATCAGGGAAACTGGGATGTTTCTGCAGCTCCCAGCATGCCTGTCTCCAGTCAGAGGTCTAAAATGGACTTGGTCAGAACAGGGATCACTTTGGAAATGTTGACTGACCTTTCTTAGTTTACAAACAGGTGAAATAGGAAAATGATGCCATCTGTTCCACAGTGGCGTAACTGTTCTGATGCTGAATTATGTTCTAAATAGCAATAACAAACATAATGAGGGTAGTGAGAATGTTTTTTTAGTTAGTGACTTTCAACAGACTTTGTCCATTTAGAACATTATGGAGGTAGATGGAGGCTGAATGTTTGAGACTATGATGGAGGGATTGATGATGACTACTTTGTCATGCTGTTACTGCTCAGTTTTCTTTGTGTTGTAGAACAGTGTGAGAAACCTGATTGAGAGGAGAAATACTCCAGGTATGTGTAAGGAAATGGTTGTGCTCTATAGGTACATCAGTGGAAGGAGGAGAATGAAGGCAGACCATGTTATCCTTTTCCGGTCTCTTCAGTGATGTGACACTGTTGTGGTTTAACACCAGCCAGCAGCTCAGCCCCACGCAGCCGCTCAACCGCTGCCCCAGTGGGATGAGGAGAGAATCAGAAGGGTAAAAGGGAGAAAACTCATGGTTGAGTTAAAGACAGTTTAACAGGTAAAGCAAAAGCCATGCATCAAAGCAAAGCAAGGAATTAATTCCCCCCTTCCCAAGGGCAGGAAGGTGTTCAGCCATCCCAAGGACAGCAGGGCTCCATCACATGTGAGTGTAACCTGGGAAGACAAATGCCATCAATCCAAAAATCCCCTCTTCCTACTCCCCCAGCTTTATATGCTGAGCATGACCCCATTTGGTGTGGAACGTCCCTTGGGTCACTTGGGCTCAGCTGTCCCAGCCATGTCCTTTCGCAGCCCTTTGTGCACCCCCATCCTCCTTGCTGGTGGGGTGGCGTGAGAGGCAGAAAAGGCCTTGACTCTGTGTAAGCTGCTCAGCAAGAACTAAAACATCTCTGTGGTACCAACACTGTTTCCAGCACAAATCCAAAACAGCCCGTACCAGCTACCATGAAAATAAACTCCATCCCAGCCAAAACCAGCACAGGCATATCAAAAAGCTTAAAGTGGCAAGCCAGAGCTCCCCTACTTAAAAATAAATACCTCAAATGTGCTCAGCAAACTCTACAGCAGTCAATGTAATAAACCCCCCTGGAAATGATGCTAGGTAGGAAGACAGAGATGAAAATTATATGGGTTTTTATATGCAACTTGTGTATGAGCTGAATGTTAGTATTTCTTTTACTTACTGGCATCTTGTTATTAGAAAGATGTAGGAAGACAAACTGAAGGAAGCTCACTAGAAATTCAATATATGAATTGGATGGAATGTGGCGTATAATTAAATACTTTTAAACATTTTCTTTTAAAAAATACAGTCTTTCAATCCAGTGTACATTAAAATACAAATAGTTAACAGGAGGCAAGAAAGGAAACGAAGAGCAAAAGAAGCTGCAGCTTTTAATGTTTTACTGTGGAGAAAGGACAAAGAACAGCATAGAATCATAGAATCCTAGAATCAGCCAGGTTGGAAAAGACCTTCAAGATCATCAAGTTCAACCATTACCCCAGGATGCCATTTGATGGTTTATTCTGAGTACCACAAAGTAAAACTGGGGCAATTAGATGAGCCTTTGAAGCAAGGGGAATATTTTACAGGCAGACAATATGCAGCCAGGTAAGTTGGTTAGCTGGGGAAGTGGCTGCAGGCCTGGATAACTCCCCAGTATATTTTGTCCCCTTTTCGAAAAGCAAGGAGTTAGATTTCTGTTCTTGTAACTCAAGAGGGAAATAAGGTGCAAGTACCAGCTCATGCTGTGCCCTGAGTTTGCTCACATGCACTTCTCTGTGAGGAAAAGAGATGGAAGGGGCTGATGGGTTTGGGTGCCAGTGTGTTCTAGAGCTGAGCGTGCTGTCTTGCAGAGCTGTCTTAGCCTCTCCTCCCTGGAGGCAGCAGGTGGACCGAGCTGAGCCCAGGGGGATGAGGAGTAAATGGTGCTGCTGGGCTGATCCAGGCTCTGCCTCTTTTACTTCTGCAGAGTAACACCTTCCTCTGTTCAAGAGGATGGAAATATTTGCAGAGTAAGGTACCACTTACGAGTAATGGAAAAGCCTGAGTCTAGCCTTATATTAATATTTATTTAAGAGCACAGTGTGGGGTGAATAGCGCAGTAGAGGAGGGAAGCTGTTTATTTTTCACACAGCAGAGGCATTTTGGAAAACAAGGGCTGGTGATGCAGAGGAGCGAGCAGCGTGAGCGCTGGCCGTGCGTGTGAGGAATTCGGGAAGAGCATACTGCTTTCAGCTCACTGGGTGGGAATTAAAACCAAATCATCTGTGTTGTCAGCGGGATAGCATGGAATGATTTTGGAGCCTGCTGTTGTTTTCAGATTTGTGGTTTTATTAATTTCCTTCTTGATTTTAAACCCCAAACATAGCTAGTACAATTGTAGGCCTAATAAGACTTTACAGTAGTGCCTAGGATCTTGGAAAGAGTGAAAAGAGGGATATTGCAATCTGGTTTTGGATTATGCTGCCTGACTGACCTCACTCTCAATAGAAGGATGAAGTGTCTGGGAAGGATGTGTGAGTAGGTATGTCAAAGCAGAGACCTTGCTTTATATTTCATAAGGATTTCTTGCAGTCCTTCTTCCCTTCTGGAATATTTGCATTTCTTTTAAAATACTGGAATTGCTTTTCCAGTTAAAATCATTTTCACTATTGCCTTGAAACCTTCAAAGCCTGTATCTTTTTCATGACAAGTTTGAGAGTGTGTGGTTGGTTTTGGAAAGCAATGCTGGGAATGGACTATTCATTAGGGACTGTAGTGACAGGACAAGGGGTAACGGGTTCAAACTTAAACAGGGGAAGTTTAGATTGGATATAAG